>JAOVVI020019642.1:0-10065 GCA_028571085.2 Nepenthes alata | reverse complement strand
CCCCAAAAAAAATAACAAATCCTTTTGGATTTTCTCTAGATTTGAGTATAAGGTTTATGCCAAATGGTTTGTATAACATATTTCTAATTCGTATTATTTTGCAAAACAAAATAGTGATTAATAGTTAGAACTAAAATTACTCTCTAAGCCAATCAATCAGGTATCCTCTAAATCCGAATTTAGCTAGATTTTCATTTGATAATAAGATATTATGTCATATTAGCTATTCTGCGTTACTTGAGCTTGTTGAGTTGAAAAAATGTGAAGAATCAATGTAGACATTTCGAAGCAGTTCATCACAAATTTCACTACTCGACACTTAGTGTAATACACATATGAGATTGCGCTGCTTCCCAAAGGTTGAATGCGCCCTCCCCAATATATTTAGGGGATGGCATGCACCGCAACGGATCGGTCGGTTGAAACAAGACGATGGAGGTAACTTAGCTCGGAAGAATTATGGTTTCATAAAATGTTAAAACAAGAGGATCTTTGGTATTCCTATTTCAACTGAAATTCCGTTAGCAAAATGACAGTATTGATATATTTTCATAATTGTGGATTTGAATAGGACTGCATCAATTCATATTTGAATAAACTATGGACCTTGAAATCCAAAAATTGTGCAAAAACAAGGAAATCCTCCCCCACCTTCAAATTGCTAGTTCATTGCTCGAATATAATATAAACAGACAATAGTAAAAATTAAATAATACCGCTGGAAAAAAAATAAGGATGGAAAGGTCCGCTGCCCGCCCATAATATGGGAAATGGCACCCTGTCGGTTCCTTGGTTGGATCAGCAGGATGGGAGGGCCTACAAGAGGCCACCCTATTTGTTAAGATTTTTTTTATAATTGACATATTCTGTAATCGTATGTAGTTTTTTTGTTAGTGTCGGGTTATTCTTCGTTGAAGTGCTGCATCAACACATTCAAGTGGTAGCTTATTCTCGGATCAACATATGTACCGTGCCTGCTTCTCGCCTGATCCCACTCGAGCCCAAAAACCAGATTGTCCCCGCTCGCCGGGCGCTCGATACCCGCTCGAGCCCAAAATCCAGAATGATTTCCGCTCGCCTTGTGCTCGCTAGCCGCTCGAGCCCAAAATTCAGAATGGTTTCCGTTCTCCTTGTGCTCGCTAGCCGCTCGAGCGCACGTAGGGTTTCTCTGAAAACCCGTAGGATTTTTCGAGCGCGCCAGCAACGGGCAAAAATTTTGAATGATTTTTTGCTCCAACTATAAATACATATATTATGTTTTTGACACAAAATGACATCCAGAGCCTCTTCTGATATTGTTAGAGCCATTCTACTTAAGAGAAGAGCATTCTTCTTACTCTTTAATCTTGCTCAATTTGAGAAAATCGAACCTACTACGCTCTACATCGTTGTGCCTCATGTTCTAACAGTTTTTTTCTTTTTTTTTCTATTTACTGTTTAAACTCTTTCATCTTTCTACCTTCGTTGGAGACGTCGGTACATTGAAAAAGAAGATCCGATTGTGGTCGGCAATTCAAGTGGGCACGAGAGGGAAGGTTGGCGTGAAGACCGGAAGGAGTCCGGTTCCGTTGCCGCAGGCAAATCTAACGAGTTCCTTGGTAGGGATCACAAGACGGGAGTTTGTCGGCTAGGTTAGTGCGTCGTTACCACCCGGTCTGTAAGTTGATTTTCATAGTGCAATTCTTTCCTGGCCGTTGAAGCCCGTAGGATTTTTCTCGATTACCGTGAGTATCGAATTTTTCCTTCGTCACCAAAAATCATGTTTTTTCATTATTGCTCATCGTTATATATATTGTGCATGCTTGTTATCTCATTAGCATCTAGAAATTAATATTCTTTACGTGTATTGAATATTTATTTTTACTACTTCCGCTATTTTTATCGGGATTAAAACTTAATTGTTCACTCTAACACAAAAAAATACTTTTTCACTATTTATCACAGCTGGATTTTAGGAGCTAAAAGAACAGCTAAATGAACTCCTTGAGGTCCTCAAGTGAGTTCCAGGGTAGGTTAGTGGCAAGGCAACAGTGGGTATGAATCTTTAGTAAGGCAATGAATGGGCTTACATGGACACCCCGAGCATAAATTCAAAAAATTAAATAATTGAATTTGTAATAAATAAACATCGAAAGTGGGCATGCTACGGGCCTTCTCGATATCCCCTCAAATGCGCTTCATGTCTGGGCCATTGCTACTCAAAGGAGCACTCGGGTTTCCTAAATCTCCCATAAATTCCATGATTATGTTTAAATTCCATTTTCTATTTTTCTGTTATTTCCTTCCAATTTGTTGGGGCTGTTATGCCTGATTAGTTTTTTCCTTATGTTATTTTGTTATTCTATTATTGGTTTGTTATGGGCCACAGCTGCCCACTTGTTATAGGTTGTAGCTAGTTACTGTGTAAGGGAAGGAAAGTAATATTTTGCTCCTGTCTACTTCTTTTTCAATTCTATCTGTTCTCTTGGGTTCTCTCTTTCTCCCGTTCCCTCCATCTGGATCTCGGTCCTTTTCCTTCTCTGCTTCTCTTTGCATCTTGGCCAACTGCATACCATGGCCTTAATATTTTTCTCATTCTTTTCCCTATTTTTCATCTATTTTCTTACTTTGTTGAACTCTCCATACCGTCTTCTCCTTGATTTCATTTGTTGTCATCGTTCATAGGTGCCAACGCCAATCGTGCACGCATCATTGGTGTTTTCATTGAGACAAGATAGGAAAAATGGAGATAACGACCAAAGAACAAGCACTGATTGCACTCGAAGCTGTCGTTGTCGGGCTTCTGATGGCAATGAAGGACGTCTCCGTAACAGTCTGACGAGAGGCCGAAAGATTCACCGCAGTTGTGGCCACCACCGCTTCCACTAAAGTACAAATCCAGTGCTCCCTTGATGAAATCCTTGAATCGCTCAACAGGCTCGAGCGAAAATCTAGTAGGTCTGTGAACCCTTCACCACTTATGGTTTTCCTCATTGTTACTCTCTGTTCTCCATCATTGCTTCCAACCACCATTGTGTTCATAGCATTCTTAACCGCAAATCCACAATCATCGCCTCAAACTCCAACCCAAGCCTCACCCATAAAGCTGCCAGCACCACCAGACGGCACAATCACCCTTCATCTTCCCTTACCTCAACCAGAAATTGCTTCCTTCCTTATGTCTATACAGCCATAGCAGGCTGTATCACTAGCTCTGCTTCCACCATGGTGCCATTTGAGAAACCCCTCACTAAAACCCTTCAAACCCTAAACCAAAGTAACCAATAGATCTTGCCATCCCTAACTCTGCCTGTTTTGCCAACTCCCTCATTGTTCACAACTCTAACCTCCGAACATTTATCCCAAACTGTTCATATCCAACTCTTACCACCACAGGCCTTAACCAATGTCCAAATTATTACTTGCGTTTCATTTCCAATTAAAAGAACCGATGGGGCTAGATGTTTAAATCTCCACTGTTGGTCGCTGACCAAGCAACCAGAACACTCCTTGGTGGGACCACCAAGCCGTGAGCTCCTATTGTTGAAACCTGTGATGTTATCAGACGCTTCCGGCATGGCAGACTGGGTGGAGGAAAAAGTGGAAGCCAGCCGAGTAAGTTATCCTCACCTCTTACCATGGTTTCCGGTGATTCTGTTCCAACCTTGGCCCCCCAATTCACATCTGCTGAATTAGCCTCTCGTCCAGAGTGAAGCTTATGTCTTAATTGGGATGAACGTGTCATATCGAGTCATCAATGTTAGACCCTACAATTTTTATGTGTGATGGTTGGGGAACACAGTCATTGCCCTCCAAGAATCACAAGTTCAGAGTCTTAAATTTACTATGCAATAGGATACACATCCCCGCAAGCCAGCTCTTAGACGCAAAATCAATTCCTCCATTGCAGGATCAAATTGATTGTTGTACTTATGGTTCACCTCAATTTATTAGTGTGGGGTTTGGAGCATTCTGGTTGCAAGGTGAAGATCTCTAATGCCTGTTCTCTTCTCCATTCAGAATAGGCATGCTAGAGGAACATTTGGGAGGAGCTTTTGAAGTGGATCTCGCAAATAAATATTTGGGAGATGGTACTCTTTGGAGTTGCTGTGTTCAGGACAAACTCTGCTTTAAGATCAATCCCGACATAATGGCTGGCATGTTTTCCTTGCTTGCCATGTCAGACAATGCTATAATAGAAATTGTTGGTGTGGAGCAGTTTTCAAACTGTTCAGGTTTCAATCTGTTTGATCTGGGGGTCTCTTGAGGATGTTTAATAGATCACACCATGGCCTAGTTGATCAGGATGGGTATGTTGGCATGAGATCCTCCAGAGCAATCACTATACTTCGGCTTCAAGGCTACAATTGCATTCCATTGTTTTTTCAGATCCTTATAAGGGGGTTTATATCATTTGTATGGACAGCTATTTCCTACCAAATGAAGGACATGCTGAAGTTGTCTCCTTCAGTATCCCATTTTGTTTTCTCAATAGCATTTTTTATGTGAATCATAAAACCAATATATGAAATTTTATCTGATTGTATACCAATAAGAGGTCGAAGAAGGATTCCGTACATAGTTATTGCAACTGTTCTGTCTCTTTTGTCATGGCTCATCTTAGGCCTAAATGCATCTCTGAGAACATTCAGTCTACCCCATATGATATTCTTAATGTAAGGAAAGATGGCGTTCGACCAGCAAATTAGGAACAAACAGCAATGAAAAGGAGTAAGGAAGGAGTACACCGAGTTTTTACGTGAAAAATTTTTCTATTATAAGAAAAAAATAATGGGACACTTAATCCACAACAAATTTTACTATATGAATTTAGTTACAAAATTACACAGCTATACAAGCCATTGAGGAGAATATTGAAAAATAGAACACGAGAATACAAAGAATTTCATACATTATTTTTTACTCACTACTCTTCTTTTCTCACTTTCTCTCTCCCACCACCCACATATTTTCTGAACTCAATATATATACATATACAAACTATCTGAATAACCATCCACTCAGCATGGTAGTTGTGCGTACAGGTAGCCATTTGGCACATGTATGACTCTGCAGCGGCTTTGTAAATCATCGTGCTCTATAGAGATGATGCCAACTCTGCAGAGATCGTGCAAATTTTTCAGAGATCATGCGTGCCCAGTTAGTCTTCTGAGTTAGCACCCATAGGCCATTTTACTTGTCTTATGGATGGTCAAGCCTCTATTGACTGACTTCTCCTCACAGCCAGTCAATATCCTGTTGACCTGTTGGGCATCTTTCTGTAGCTTTTCCTTTGCAAGTGACAAATTTTCCTTCATGTTTTCATCAGAGCCCTCAGGCTTAAATGTTGCCCACAAGTCCTTAGAACTATACTATGTAGATTCCTCAATTACTTAGCGAATAAGTCTACGGACCATAATCGTGCAAAATTCTTGTCCTCAATCTGAGTCGTCGGATATAACTTAAGTCCTCGAGCCCAAGCACTTTTATATGGGAGTGACCACAATAAAGTTTTTCTCACAACCGTATGAAATCATAATCTGTTAGCTCAACCAAACTACGGCAAGACTTAGTCTTTCCTCTTGACAAAATTTTTATCATCATGTCTCCTCCATGTTTCTCGGTTTTGACTTTTTTCAGTAACAATAATCCTACTTCAATAATATCCTTCATGAAATGATATCAAATATCAATGTGCTTCGATCTTGAGTAGAATGAGAAATTTTTGCTGAGATTTATGGCACTTTGATTGTCACAAAGTATCACATACCTCTCCTACTTAAAATCCAATTCTTGAATGAACTTTTTTATCCATAACAACTCTTTGCAAGCATCTATCATTGCAATGAATTCGGCCTCAACATTAGAAAGAGCAATGTATTTTTACAACTTTGACTGCTAGGAGACTGTTTCTCTAGCAAACTTGACCAAGTATCCCAAAGTTGACTTTCAGGTGTCAACGTCTCCGGCCATATTTGTATTGGTATATCCTATCAATAGAGGTTTGTCACCTCCAAAATATAGACACATTTTGGAAGTTTCCTAAAGGTATCTCATAATCCACTTGACTGTAAACCAGTACTCGTTTTTAGGATTGCATAGAAATTGGCTGACAGTGCCGACGGTATGTGCTATGTTTGGCTGCATATACATCATAGCATACATTATGCTACCAACATCTAAGGAGTATGGGACGGCTTTCATGTTGACCTTTTCTCTATCAATAGAAGGATTGTGTCGATTGCTCAATCTGAAATAGTTGGCTAGTGGGGTGCTCATTGGCTTGGACTTATCCATGTTAAAGCTCTGTAGCACATTCGGGCTTAAGTGTTGCTCATAAGTCCTTGGAATTATGTTGTGCAGATTCCTCAGTTGCTCAGCGAATAAGTCCATGGATCATAACCACGCAAAGTTCTCATCCTCAATCTGAGTCATCGGACATAACCTAAGTCCTCGAACCCAAGCACTTTCATACGGGAGTGACCACAATACTTTAACTCTGCAAAACATAGGATCTGCAATGGCAGTTGTTGTGGTTGATGCAATGATTGTTGAAGCAGTTAGATTTGTGAGGACTAAATTTGTTGGAGACCTTTAGTTAATATCTTGGTTGGCCATGGCTTTTGGAGGAGTCTGCTGGAGTTCTCTGGGAGGCTATGCACTAAGTAACTTACAGATAGATACAATATTTTTATTGTTTGTTGTACTCCCATCTTTACATCTTATATCATGTGGTTTTGTTGAGGAGAATCCTACAAGCACTAAGGTTTTAGCTGAAGTTTTTGATTTGACAAGTTCCCAATTCAAGAACGGAAACGACAATGCAGTTCACTAAGATAATTTCTTAGTTGATAAACCTAAAATTGGCACCTTAAGGAGAAAGAAGAGCTTGAAGAGCAGTGAAAAACCAACAACCATCTCTCAGAGTCAAGTAAAAGATGGATCTTGTTATAATGGCTCCAGTCAATAAAGATGGCTCTTGTTATAATGGCTCCAGTCAATAAAGATGGCTATGCACTGTTTGTTCCATGATTTCGGGCAGCCAATTATTTTGAGACCTATGGCTTGGTTTTTCTTGGCACATATTACCATTGCCAATCTCTCAACCGTCATGTTCTACTATCAGACCGAGTTATTAAACTTGGCAACAATGATGTTGTTAATGAGTATAGACGGTGATGTCTATGTCCCTAACAGAGACGACAGCATACCGCTCATACTGGTAGCAAGAGGTGACCATTGGTGGGTTTGTGAGCTCTTCAATGTGCACAAAGCTCGATGCGATGTTGAGAATTCAAAGGAGGAAATTGCTCTTCTACTTGCAAGGAGATCTAGTGGGAAGAGAAGCTATGTCGAACGCGTGATTCTGGACAAGTTTCACTGAAATTGGCAACATATCACCAAGCTCATCTCTCGTTCAACCTTGAGAATAAGGCTGTTTTGATGACGATGGTAATGTTACGGGCCTTCTCGATATCCCCTCAAATGTGCCTCATGTCTAGGCCACTACTACTCGTAGGAGTACTCAGGTTTTTCAAATCCCCCAGAAATTTCATGATTATGTTTAAATTTTATTTTCTATTTTTTATGTTATTTTCCTCGAGTTTGTTAGGGCTGTTATGCGTGATTAGTTTTTTCCTTATGTTATTTTGTTATTCTATTACTGGTTGGTTATGGGCCACGGCTGGCCACTCATTATAAGCTGTAGCCGATTACTGTGGAAGGGAAGGAAAGTAATATTCTGCTCCTGTCTACTTCTCTCTCGATTCTCCCTGTTCTCTCTAGTTCTCTCTTTCTCTCGTTCCCTTTGTCTGGACCTCGGTCATTTTTCCTCTCGGCTTCTCCCTGCATCTCAGCCAACTACATACCATGGCTTTGCTATCTTTTCCTTCTTTTCTCTATTTTTCCTCTATTTTCTTCATCTGCTGAACTCCCCTTATCGTCTTCTTCTCCGATTATGTCTATTGTCATTGTTCGCAGATGCCGACGCTGACCGTGCATGTATTAGGGTAGCACTACTCCTTCATGGGTAAATATGGCCAACCTCAACGGTTTTCAGAAAAAAAGATAAATATTACCAGAGAGTGCATATTTTGAAATTAATTGGTCACTCCACCCACCCAGAGTGGCTGAATACATTTTTTAATGGCGTTCAGAGAGGGTATTTGTATTAGAAATAGGGCCTTCTATAAACCAATCATATTGGTTGCAATTTTGGAGACCAATACGTCACTTGTTCAACAACTATTCAAGAAAGAGTTTGGTTAATGAGATTTCTTGTTAATTTAGAAACTATCAATGATGCTTTAAATTCAGTGATGATTTACTGCTATAATATGACAACTCTTACCTATGCCAATAATGCTAAGCATCATGAAGGAATAGAACTTATAAATATATGATATCACTCTATACAATATGCAATTGTATGTAAAGAGGTTATCTTAAAATATATTTTTATGAGTCACGTGGTTGTAGAATCCTTAACTAAACATATAGCAATCGATGCTTCTGCGGCGCATATGAGAAGTCTAGGATTATATAACCTATAAATTTATAATTTTATTTTTTATCGATTACAAAAATTATCATTTGAGATTTTATTCAGTGAATGTAAAGTTGTTCATCAATTAAACTCACATTTACCATATATTTAGTACTTTAGAAGTATGTTAACAAGCTTAGCTTAGTTTATTTACAGGAGAGATTGCCTTCAGTGCTCAGTCAACGGGCATATACAAGACATTGTATCCTTTGCTACTTATGAGTCAAGTAGGCATGTTGTATATAACTACTGCAACAGTAAAAGCTAAGATAGGGTGTACAAATCATACATAGATGCCCCAAAATACATGTAGCTTATAATTAGCCGAATTTCAGATTTCTTGTTAGCATCTAATAATGGCAAGCAAAATGAGGACTACAGTTAGGTGTTTGGGTAGTAACTAGGCTAAGAAATATATTGTATTTTGAGTTAAAATAGACATTCTTATTAAGGAATCATAATATAGTGTATATTTTATATTACATATGTTTATTTAGCTAATATAAAAGTGAATAAAGATCTTTGTTTTATTGATGTGTCAGCCTTATGAGTTATTGAATAACTTAATTTATGTCATTTGTTGACTTTTGGCAATGTAATAAAATTTAGGTATTAATGTTTGATATTCTAGTATATTGCCTATAATCATAAATAATTTGATCCAAAAGGACACTGATGGGAAAGTGGTTCAACAAAAGTTTAGTGGTGTAAGGATGAAGGAAACACTACTTGTTTATATTTGTGATTGGATTTACTATTGACGGGTTATGAATCTATATATTAACATAATTGTGAATAAATCATAATAAGATTACAATGATCAAATACATTTTTGAGTTTTAAATTGGAGAGAAATTAAAAATGCTTGATCTGATATGTCTAAATAAGTCTAAGGCACAAAAAAATATTTTAGTATTGTTGTTGTACTGGTCTTTGTAAAAAAAGATTTAGTATAATATTAGCATTTTCATATATATGTTTGGTGGTCATATGGCTTATCTGTTAGTATGAAAAAAGCTGAAAATATAAAGAAAAATGTATGATTTGGTCAAGAATACCATGTGCAAATATGAGATGCAATAATTGTCGGAGGGTAAAAGGTGCCCATGGTGTTCCTTTTGTAATAAAGTAAGTTTATTATCTGTTGTAATTTCTTGTGGTGGTCAAATTTCATCGGCTAACCAAATGTCACAATTAGAAAACAACGTATAAGTTTATTTTCTGCTTCAATACCTTGTGGTGGTCAAATTTCATTGGCTAACCAAATGCCACAATTAGAAAGCATTGTATATGGTCTTCCCCTTCCATTTATAAATGTATAATATACCTAAATTCTTTAAGGAAGAATTCTCCCTCTCATTTCATGTGTGTTTACACAACAATTATTAAAGGTAATTATGTCAAAGAATATTGTATCACTGAAAAAGCGATAATTTAATGATGTATAAAATAAATTGGCAATATTATAATGACGGCTAAAATGAGTTTTATTGAAATCTATTTAACTTTTGACATGCATGAGTTTATATTTTCAATACTTG
>JAOVVI020019641.1:0-10065 GCA_028571085.2 Nepenthes alata | reverse complement strand
GAATTTGTTAGAAAACTTTATTTCTGAAGGAAGACTATATCCTATGTTGAAAACCTTAACCCTAATCTTAACCGTGGAGACCTAGACCACAAATGACACCCTAGCCCCTGACCCACACAATCTAGTCACTAAAAGTAAATATGTAGTATAGTTTAAAATGATGCAAATGAGAATTTAAAAGATGTCAGTATCAAAAGAAGCGTACCTCGATAATTTAGCAACCATAAAAGAAAATTCACTTACCTGATCCCTTAATCACTAACATCACCTATAAATTTTTAATTATAATTTTCTAATAGTAAAAATTACATACAAACACATATTTTCAAAATGATTCAGGATTCATACCTCAATTTTGGAAGAACTCGATGCCATTTTCGAAGTCGTCCGCTACCAAGTCCGTGTGAGCAAAGTGCGTGTATGCTAGTATCTACTGATACCTCTTGGAATTAGTGACACTGCCTCATCAATTCCATGATAAAGTCAAAGCAAGAACTGAATTATACCTATATAAGGGATTGTTTAGCTTTTTTTTGTGAGCATTATTTCGGAGGAAGCTGCTCTATCTTTTCACCAAAACCGAAGGATACACGGCTTGCAACCAAATAATCAATGACGTGTCATTTGTAAATAATTAAACAAATTGACATGAAGTTGAGAAAAATACTCACATATTGTCATACCTTCTTGCCTCTCTAACATTTTCTTTTATTTTTTTTGACTTCAATTAAGGCATTGCTTGCTTCTTTTTTTCTTTCCACCACCTCCTAAATTTTCACATAGATTCCAAATTTAAAAGTTGTTATCTCGACAGCATTGTAGGTCATTAAAGGTGTATACGAAAGAAATACTATCCTAATACAATTGCTGACAAATTAGGACACGTACCTAGCTAATCTAAATGAACTTTCGAGAGATCTATTGGAGATTCCATCTTCCAAATCAAAGTCCGCTTGATGCAAATGTAGTTTACACCTAAAATCTATGACCATAGCTAATCCTAATTTAGAGACTACACAAAGGACTATAAGAGTTTTAACAGTCCGACCTACCAAGAGTATGCCACTGGGGCGATTTACATCTCTAGGAATCCGTATGGGAGCTTCTTCATCTTTTCACTGAATTTGGATACATGCTACTTAAGCATCATAGCCATCCAGATAAAAATATAATGCACAACAAAATATAATATAACATATGGCTTCATAATTACTCACAAGCTAGCATCCGCTCAATGGCCTCTTTGATTTGTTTCATCCTCCCAACCGCATTTTCAGATTCTTTTCATTGCCTTAGGTTTTTTCGGACCCCGATATAATTTCTCCTACACAAAATATGAGTATAATTTTGAGAAGAATTTATTAGAAAACTTCATTCTTGGGGGAAGACCACAGCCTATATCGAAAGCCTTAACCCTAAGTTTGACAACGATGACCTACACCAAAAACGACAACGTAACCCCTAACCCACACGATCTAGTCACTAAGAGTAATTATACAGTACAATTTAAAATAACGCAATAAGAATTTAAAAGCTGTAGTATCAAAAGAAAGATATTTCAATAATTTAGCAACCGTAAAAGAAAATTCATTTACTTTATTGTTATGCGCTTTGCTCTGTTTCCTCTGTTCATGGCTGCACGTTTTCATTTTTAGCCAATCTTGTTTTTATTATATTTTCTCCGTGTATTGAAACATTAGATATAGTAGCTTCATGTCCTATTTTTCTTTATTCACTTGCACCAAGAATAAGCTATACTAATATTGCAAGAGTTTCATTAAACATGTCCTACTAATCTAAATTCAGATTTGCATCACATTTATATTCTTCATGATTGGAATTTAATTATTTTGAATCATCTCTTCCACACATTTCCACACATATGTTTTGAATTTGGAATCACTCCAATTTTGAATATGTTATCAAAAATTTTTAGGTTTATATTTCTTGATCCTAATTCAGTTTCCATTTCAAAAAAAATGTCGAATCAATTATTCAATTTTCATTGACTACATGAGTCGTAACACTCATTATTTTCTGATGTAAACATTAGATTGTTTGCTTAAGTTTTGAACTTTCATCTTTATTCTAGAACCATTTCTATCTTCACTGTTAAGATAGATTGTGTGGATAATCGCTCTGGTTGCCCGTATAGTTCAGGCTGTGGGCTTTCTGGCTGTGGTCTGATGAGCTGACAGTGGTATAGTTTTGGCTGCAAGTGGACCTCTGTTGCAGTTTATTGCCATTGTGGGGAGCGTTTCTTTGGTTGGCATTACTTTGTGTGGATGGCTGCTATCATGGATCCTATTGCTGAGACCTGAGTTGGTTTGTTGTGTTCTCTCTATCTGTATCGGGCCTAGATTCTGCCTATTTGTATTGCCGACTAGGAAGGTTTGGTGATGCTATTTGGGCTGGCATTTGTCTGCTGTTGCATTGGCTGGGGAGGTTAATTTTTGGCTTTCTTAGATTGGCTAAGCTCCACGGATGCTGAAGCTGGATTGCCATTATTGACTAGTGGTCCTTGCTGAAGCTGGTGGGCGCAGCTCTTGGTGCTTATGGCTTTGCTGCTTCTATCATTGTTCTGCAATGCTGAAAGTCGCGGGCTCTCTTGTTGTTTCGTTGTTGATCTTGGTTTGGTGTTGTGTTGAATTGTTGGTCTTCAGCTTGTCTTGTTGTTGCTGAGGTGGTATGGGGCTTGATGTTATTGCTGATTTACAGTAGTTCTTGCAGATTGCTGATGCATTAGTAGGCTCCCCTGCTGATGCCATTAATGGCACAACATCCTGCCTGGTTTGTGGCCAGCTGCTGATGGGTGATATGCCCCTTCGCTGGCCATGGACTTGCCTGGATGATTGATATCCTTATGCTACGGTGGAGCCCCCTCTATGTTGTGGGTGGCTCTGATATGTTGCTTCTGAACCTGATTGGCTTTGGAAGTGGCTGGGGTAATTTGAGTCAATTCTTGTGTGAAGCAAGGTCGGTCCAGCCTATGGCTGATCTGTTTTGCCGGATTGTGATGGTTGGCCTTAAACTAGCCTCTTTGTGCAATTGATGTTGTTGCCATTGCTCGGAGTGGATATTGGGCTTTGATTGCTTCAGTTCTGAAGCCAGTTATATGGCATGCTAATGCGGGTGCACTGCATCCTCCCTGATGGATGTAGAAGATGTAGAAGGCGGGTGAATTTGGTGTTGTCTTGTGTTGTGTGAAGTTGCTAAAATCGCTGTTTCCAGCTCTGGGTGGTTCAGTTGATCCCATGTTGGTGCAAGGGTGGAGCTGGGCTGTTATGGTGTAGTTATCCCTTCTGCATCTGCTTGCCTTGAAGAAGGCCATGCTGTTGTTGTCCGTCTCAGAGGGTGCTGCTGTTGGAAATTACATTACAGTGTGCTCCCTTGCGGAGGGTCGGTGCTGGTGGTTCTGGAAGCTTGACTGCTGGCTGCTGTGCTTTGGCGTTGGGATTTCGCTGTTACTGACATGCTGAAGTGTGGTTGTAGTTCATTTAGGTGACTTGATGCGCGGTACCTTTGGAGCTGATTTTGCTTACAGTTGCCTGAATATGCTTCATGGTGGGATGTCAAGAATTTGGTGTATTTTGGGCTTTTGGGATCTCAATTTTGATTTCCCTTTTGTACGGGTGCTGTGTTTTGTCCGTGATATGTCGCAAACTTTCATTTTTTTTGGCTGATGCCCATGGGTGTCCTCCTGGAGAACCCATGTCTTTGTTTTTGTGTTTTTGGTTTGTGTGTATGTTGCTGTACTAACTGCTCGGGGTATGCCCTAGCGCTGTATGCATTATCTCCAAGTCAAAACACTTGGATATAATGCATAGTATGTGTGATTTTTTCTTCCTTAAATCCAAAATACTTACTTACCAAAAAAAAAAGGATGAGTTTGCATCATCCTTTCCATTGGATGGGATTAATCTCTTTATCTCTGAGGGTGCTCCGTTTGAAGTTCTTAGGATTTCAATTTTAGCTCACCCTAACATTGACTCCTTAAACCCAAACGAGAAACTGATAATTTTTTATTTTCTAAGTTCCTTAATGAACTTGTTATCGATTTCTCAGTTTGATCACCTTAGCAATTTGGATGATTTAGTGGAGGGATTTCACAATTGCCTCCTTTCTAATACGGATAGGCTTTGTGAGGTGGAGGTGACCAACCAACCTCATAGTGCTAATTTTTCTAAGAGAGATCAAAAAATTGGCGCTAAAAACAATCAGGGCTCTCCTGGCACGATTTGATATACTCTTGTCTTCAGTGGGCGTGTTGATGCCCCTTCTGTTCGGTGCACTATTATGGTGGTGGCATGCCTTCTGGTGGTCCTTGGCCCTGAAGCATGCATTGCTACGGTTTGTGTTCTGAAGCCTCGCCAGTGCTGTGAATATCAGTTCCTCACCTGAGAGGGGGGTGGCTGATGCCTAAGCTACTGATGAAGCTGGCCTTTGGTTGCTGTGGGCTAGAAAGCCTTTCATGTAGTGTGGTGGGAGTCTCTCCTGTGATGGTTTGGTGAGGTTGGTTTGTTTCCAACTGAGACACCTGTGGATGGCTTGGGTTTTGGATGAATTTGGATGCAGCTGCTGGTTATTCTGTATCTGGGTAACAAATCCCGTTCTGCTACCCTGTGGATTATCAGCCCAGCTGTTGTAAAGTTATTAGTACTGGTTTTTCTGTTGGTTGGCTAAATAAGCCCCGTAATCTGCTCTTCCTGAGTTGTTTATTTGGTCTCTGCTGCTGGAATACCGAATTGCTGATGTGGAGGAATTACAGCTAGACTGTTATTACAACCAATGGCAACTTCGGCTGAATTGTTCGCTTTATGGCCGGAGTGGCTTTTTGTTACCTCATTGACCGGAGTGGATATGCGTGAGATGAGGCCGGAGTGGCTTCGCATCCGGAGTGCCTGTTTCGTTTAAAGGCCGGAGTGGGATTGAGTCTTTTTTTTTGGTAAGTAAGTATTTTGGATTAAAAGGAGAAAAATTACATAAACTATGCTTTAAATTCAAGTATTTTGACTTGGAGTTAAAGCATAAAAATGCTAGGGCATACCCTGAGCAGCTGGTACATCAGAAGACACAAAATAAACAAAAAAAAACAATGTCACTCGGGCAGGGCATCTATGGACAAGGGACATGAGCACAATGTTACTCGCCCACATCCACACATCCGCATCAGCACCATCCCAGGGCCAAATCACAACAGCCAGCAATCTATCTACTTCCATTACCACCAGCACCGACCTTCAGCAATGGAGAACACTGAATTATACCAGGACCTTTCCAGTCCAGCAGCCCACCAGCAAACAATCAATCATGGAAGTTTGCAGACAAAAAACAGCAACACAAAAGGCAGCATCATCAACAGCTTCAGCAGCAGCTACAGCCCCTCCCGGGCAGACTTTACAGCCCAATCCATCTGGAAGAAGATGGAACAAACACGACCCAGCCAAGAAACAATGCATGGATCAATGCAACACAACAGCAGGCAGCACTGAGCACTACAGAAAAACAGCAGGGTGCAGGTTTGTATTCGACCGACCAGAAGACACTGCAGCATCTCACGGCCAGTGACCATCATGGCATCAGTAAATCCTTGGTCCACGCTATTGTCTTCCACAGCACTGGTCCTCGCCAGCATCCTCCAGCCAGAAATCGAAAATTGCAGCTTCAAGGACAAAGAGAATGCTGGAAACCAGCTAAAAACAGCTGCCTCCCAGCAGTTGAACCACAATTCAGGCAACCAAGGGCAGCAACAACAATAATGCTCCAGCAATGGAGAGAGTAAAAAAGCTCCAGCATAGGGAAGCCAATCTGAAAACAGCACCTCATCAAACGTCTCCAATGATTCAGAATGCCAAACACCTAGTAAGTCAGCCTAAAAGCCACTGATTCAGAAAATCAAAGTCCATGGAACAGAGGGAATCTGCCTAACAGCACTCCTCATCAGAAACAGCAGCTCAAATTCTCAGCATCATCCCATTGCCAATATTGCATCAGCAACCACCAGATATTCCAAATCTTGAACTTAGCACAATCCATGCATCAGGCAATTCCAGGCCAGACCCACCAACTATTCCATTCTACAACCTGACAAGTTTACCGTAGCTCAGCAGCCCCAAGTACCAAACCAGCACCATTCCTGTGCTCCAATGAAAATGCACCACCATAGCTAAACATAATATGAAAGGCAACCGCACAGCAGCAAGATACCCAACACAGTAGCAAGAAACCCAGCACAGCACAGCATCCACTTAAGCCACACTGAGATGGCTGATGCTACCATCCTGACGCCCACAAATCAGAATATACACCGACAGGTGCATCACATGGATCCTCATCATCTCACATGGACAGCATAGGTCACTGGCCAAAGCAACTAGGTCCGAAGCAAGCCTCTCAATGTATCAGTACCAGCACCCTACCACATCGAAATGATCAGCAACAAGTTACTCAGAATACTACACCATTGAAATTCCGGCCACTCACTATCATTCGGCAGCATTTACTCCGATCAGTAACAAGCTGAATCCAAGGAGCATCAATAGCACCAGACAACATATGCCAGCGAGAACAGCAGTCGCCACCAATGGATATCCTTCCTCTACTACTGCAGAGCAAGCATCAAAATCTCAATCCTCACAGTGGGATTGAGTCAGTTGAATCCGGAGTGCATTTTGCTTGTTTTGTTCTTTTGCCGGAGTGGTGCAAGGATCTCTTGGCAATTTGATGCAGCTGGTGCACAATCTATTCAGCTGATTCCGGAGTTCCTTCTGCACACTCGTAGGCGGAGTGGATGGCGTGTATCTAATGCCGGGCGCCACATTCCTGACTTGGCCGGTAGAGAGAGATGCTCCTCCTTCTCTCTAGGTTTTCGCTTCTGCCGTTTCTGCTGAGATTTCAAATTTGAAATCTGTGTCGAGGCATTCGAAGCTGTGTGGTGCCCGAAATTAGCATTTTCGGGCCGTCACCGGCTATGGCCGGTCTCTTGGAGGCCCCAAGAGGGCTCTCCATAGACTCGACCCTCTCTGTTTCTTCTTCTCCTTCGTCTCCGTTGAAGTCCGCCCCTAAATCCCACAGCCGGTCTTCGTTGTCTTTTCCGCCACTGAAGAAGAACTTTGTTTCTCTTGGTCTTGACCCTGATGCAAACTTTTTGTCTCAATTGAAAGGCAAGGAGATCCTCGCTAGCCGCAAAGGGGATCCTGGCGCCTCAAAGCTTCCTTCTTCCTCTCCTGGTGTGCCAGATGCCTCTCCAGACGCGGTTGAGGTAAACCCTACCAGTTCCTTTGTTACTGGCTCTCTGGACGATGCTGCCTCTGGTAAGGTGCTTTCCTCCCCACACTCCTTTTCAGATACGACCCTTGGACAGCCTTCGTCGTCCTGGGTTGAGATTGTCCAGGTCGATGGCATTTGCCCATGTCCTCCTCTCAAATTTTTCCCCCTATTTCTTCCGACGGGAAAGTTGTCTCCATCTCTCCTCCTGCCAATGTCATCAAGCAGAGCCGGGAAATATGGAGCGCAACACTTGTGGGGTTCTTTTCTGAAACTCCTTTACATGTTTTGGCCGTGAACTCCATTGCCCGTAAAATTTAGGCAAAATTTAGGATTGAACATGTTGCTGCGAAAGAAGATGGCTGTGAAATTTGCTTCCGAACAACAAATGGCTCTCTGTCTATCTAGAGGCCCATGGACCTTTGGAAAGAAACCCATATTCCTCAAGCGCTGGCAGCCTGGGATGGAGTTGTCGAAGGACTCTCACCATGCCTTCCCCATCTGGATCTCGTAGTTCAATGTGCCGGTCGAGTTCTGGACCCCCTTGGGGCTAAGCTGGATAGCTAGCGGTGTCGGCATACCACTTTATCTTGACCCGTGCACAGCCCGCATGGAAAGACTTCACTACGCAAGGATCTGTGTTGAAGTAAGTAATATGGATTCTCTGCCTTCAATAATCAGAATTAATGCTGATGTAATTCGGCCAAGGCCACCGAGATTGTTGTTGACTATCAGTGGAAGCCTAATCGTCATGGAATTGGTCATCCTGCTCCCCAAAAGAGCTCAAGGACATTATCTGCTGGTGTGGTTTCTAGGGCCAAGGATGAGATGCCTGAGACCAGTGCACTGCTCGCGCAGGTGTTTCCTCCCACTCCCCCTGCTTTGAACCAGGAGGAGGCTGTGAGGATTGGATTGGTTGGAATCCATCCTAACATTGATCCTGTGTCGGAGTCCCATGTTGAGAGTTGCATTGCTCCTGTGATCGATGCTGGAAATATGGTTCTATTGCCTGTGGACCACATAGAACTGCTTTTGTGGAGGGGTCTGTATTGGATGGTTTTGACTCGGTTAACTCATTCGCAATCCTCCAATATCCTGAGGATTTTGGTGAGCAGGAGATCCTCCAAGATCCACCTAGCTCTCCTGTGGGTCTCGTTGGTTGCGGGGATTGTGCCATGACTACTGGATTTTGTGTCCTGACAGCTCCTCCACAAAGCCCAGTCCATGCTGGATGTCATCAAGATCTGAATACCTTGATCGAAGATTTTGATTCCACTCCTGATTCAATTGCTAGACTTGCTTGCAAGTATTATCTTGACCAATCTAGTTGTGGGATGGGTCTCGGTGATTCTGTGCCTGGAGTAGTCCTTGAGCCCCCTTGCTGCTGCCTTGCAAATGACTGCACCCATCTCCAAGTGGATTCGGTAGCTGTAGAGGATTGCCCTGATCGGTTGCACTGGGCCATCCACTTGTTGACTGAGGTAAAAGCTTTTCGGCCTTCTGTAAAAGCCCTCACACTGGAACTTAAATATTTGGCGGGGCTATTTATGGATAATTGTTGGAGTAACATATCTGATCAGATGAAGGAAGATTTCAAAAGGGCTTATTCACATGATGGGGTTTTCCTCCTTAGCCCTGTGGATGCTCCTCTTGAAGCCCTCAGGTTGACGATGCGTGCTCATCCACACATTGATTTGTTAAGTTTGGAGGAGAAACAGATAGTGTTTGATTTTCTCAGACCCTTACTGAACTCGATTTTGAACTCTCCATTTGATCATTTTTGCAATTTGGATGGTTTACTGGAGGGCCTTCGCTCTTTTCGGCCTCAAATTTTGGATGGGCGTAGGGACTCGGAGGAGCATCGTAAACCTACCCGCTCTGTGCATAATGGTGAGTGGAGCCAAGCCAAATCAAGGAGTAAGAGGAAAAAAGACTCTAAGTCTGCTGGTGCTGGCAATGTTTAGAAACAATGTTCTCTTCCTGACCGGAGTGGCCTTTTGCGAAGAGGGCACGACTTTGGACGGAGTGACTTTGGACGGTGTTCGTTTGTCTACATATAGGGCGGAGTGGCCTTGTGATTCTGGGAGGTCGGATTGTTGGTGCCCTCTTTGGATGGAGCGATTTTGGACGGATTGTTGCTGGACGGACTGATATTCGACGGAGTTCCTTTGTCCTCCTAAAGGGCGGAGTGGCCTTGAGATCTTGGGAGGCGGAGTGTTTGTGCCCACTTTGGATGGAGTGACATTGGACGGAGTGACTTTGGAAGGAGTGCCGGAGTGTAATGTGGACGGAGTTGAATTGAGATAGCCTCTCTCGTCTACTAATTCATGTGCGGATTTGGTTGTCACTGGGTTGCAGTGAGTAGGTGACTTCATCTGTTGCTATATGGCCGGAGTGGTTGATTTTGTTCCTTCTTAGGCCGGAGTGGATTTGTGTGAGTTGAGGCCGGAGTGGCTTTGCATCTGCAGTGTTTGATTCGTTAAAAGGCCGGAGTGGTCTTGAGTTAGTTGAATCCGGAGTACATTTTGCCAGAGTGCAATTTGCCGGAGTGAAATTTACCGGAGTGCAATTTGCCGGAGTGCATTTTTCCGGAGTGCAATTTGCCAGAGTGCTTTTTTGCCGGAGTACAATTTGCCGGAGTGCAATTTGCCGGTGTGCATTTTTGCCGGAGAGCAATCTACCGGAGTGCATTTTTGCCAGAGTGCTGCTGTTCTTATTATTTTTTTTTTTGGTAAGTATTTTGGATTAAAGGGAGAAAAATTACAAAATCTATGTTTTATCTCCAAGTGTTTTGACTTG
>JAOVVI020019639.1:0-10066 GCA_028571085.2 Nepenthes alata | reverse complement strand
AAAGAGATAAATGAATAGAAAAACATTTAAATTTTTTTAAAAAACAAATAAAAATATATAATTAAATATGTTATTAATGTTTAATTTCACATTATTTACTTATTTTAGATGTAGATATGTCATTAAATTTTAATCTTGTGATATTTATTTAAAAAATAGCACGATAATTTGATGATATTTATGAAAATTATAAATTTTATAAAGTTTAAAATAAAAAAAATGAAAAAAAAAAACCCCAAATTCCTAATCCTTGACTCAATCAATCTAGGAGTTGAAAGGGACATTCGTTACGGTGGAGTGGAGACTCGAGAAAGAGATACAACCACTTCTTTTCAAAATATAATACTGAAATATAAAAATATTTAGAATATTATCACATTTGTTAAATTATTAATAAATTTATTTTCGTGCTTTATTTTGCATGGGCTTTAAACTGGTCAAAATTTTGTCAAATTAATTATATTTTAAAATATTTTATAATACATATCAGAAACAAATGAGCGGTGATTTTAAAATTTCTAGCTACCCAATGGGAGCCTAGTCAATACATGGGAAAATATTGAATGCCAATGATCATTTCTAAGGTATTATTTTAATTACAATTTCTACCCCGATTGAAAAGATTGATAAATTTATTTTTTTATATTTTAATTGTCTATTTTAACTAAAAAATTATAATTTAATTAATTTTTTAAAAAATAAAAAAATTAATTATTTTAAAAAGATTAGATTATAATCATTTATTTAAAGATAAATAATTAATATTCAGAGAATTGATACTTCTATCTTTTTGAGAGATGAATAGCACGGTTATGAACAAATATTATTTATATATTTTTTAATATAACTATAATTTTAAAGAAAATATTAAAAAATAAGAAAATATTTATATTGCTATTAAAATTAGGTCAATTTTAATTATAAATGGCACGGTTATGGCATAAGTGAGTAGACTGTGTCTGATCTGATTTAGCAGTTATAAATTTGTATATAAATTTTGTCTATATTTAATCCAAATTTAATTTTAAGAAGGTCTAGTTTGGAGATAAAAGTGAATAAAAATATTTTAAATAGATTATTTCTAAATTATAGAAATAAAAATATCAATTGGTATTGGTTTTTTCAATTTATTGTTTTGAACGAATAATAGTTTCTGAAATTATTTTTTTATTGTCAAAATAATTAAATAATAAAATAATAAATTTATTAAAAATAATTTATGAATAAAATTTTTATTTTGTCATATTAAATAAATATAGTGTTAATATTTTAGAACTGCATAAGACGAGATAAAATTATCATCCCTCGTCATTTCGTTCTATGTTTGGTCGGATGGATAATTTCTTCTGTCTCGACAGTCTTGCCATTTACTCAGTGGGCTACCAAATTTGAAAACCTAACTGGATTGGGCTTGTGGGCTTGTGGGCTTCTGTGTTTTTGTTTAAAAATGGGCCGGCCCATCATGTTCCGAGGTCGCTCCGCTACTTTACTCGTTTTCTGGCTTTTTCTTATTGGACAGAAAAATAAATACGTCAAAGTAAAATAATCAATTCTGAAACATCTTTTCAGAATGATATACTAAATATATATATTTTTATTCATTAAATAAATAAAAAAGCATAATGAATAAGTTTTGAAACTTGAAAAAATCATCTGATTGGCTTTTTTTTTTACAAAAATTAATTATTGTGTTAAATATTTAATTAACATTAACATTATAAAAAAATTATAATTATATAATTTTTCATATATTAAAATTTTCAATTTTAAATTTTTATTTAATATTATAGATGTGAAATATGTCAAATAAACATGTTAATTTAATAATTAATAAATAAATTTTATTAAAATTATTATAAAATTTTAGTAAATTTTTAATATGGGATCACTTGACTGCCCAATACAAAATATACATTTTCCACTGATAAATTTATCCAAAAATACACTACAATTGACGTTTATGTTCAAGATTTATATTTCGGAATTTCTTAGATAATTACATTACTCAGAGTTTCTTATTATTACATGCACATTTCCATATTCTTACATTAAATAAAATTAAGAATGAAATTTAAAATATAATAAACTAAAACGAATAAAAAATTGAGAATAAAAATTAATTTTTATAAATAAGAGTATATATTTAAAAAATTGATCGGTATACACAAACAGAGGGGATGATTATTTGTTATAGAAGTCTGGTTCCCACCCAATAATATAAATATAAATAAATAAATAAATATATATATATATATGAGAGAAAAATGTAAAATATTTTTTTCTAAATTTATTTTTTTTCTAAATGAAAATAAAAATGTAATTATATATTTTTTCTAAATAGTACATTTTATTTATTTTAATTTATTTTTTATTTAATAGTATCTTATATATATTTTTTATTATTACGGTACTGTGGAATAACTTTGAATTTAACATTTGAATAATTATTAATTGAGGATTAATTTTTCACACAAAGTACTATTTTAATTTTATTTTCCTATATTTGTCACTGTGTTATTTCGTTTGAAATAAATTAATATTTGTTAATATTATTACTTTGTACTTTAATTTTCATGTGTGATAAGTGCCACGATCAAATAAATTTTAGGCTAAACAATTTAGTATTATAAACAATATAAAGTATCTTGATGCGTACCTAGATCCGAATTTTGAACGGATTCGAATTCGTCTGAATGGTTGAACCGGTTCCGTTCCATGAGCGCAAATCCTGCACACCACTAAAAAGCACAGGAGGTCAGCGTGTAGGCGGAAAGTTGTCCCACCGAAAATACTCCGACGCTCAAGTCAGTAAATCGCCTTCGATGATTGAACGGTAATAGAAAACTGAGAATCGAGAGAGAGATAGAACAGGAGTGTGTTTATCCAGATGAAAGAGAGGCGAAAGTCGTCGTCTTGAATTTGGTTAGTGGGGAGGCAGTGAATGGCTGTCGGAAGCACGTTGTTTGCCTTAGGTTTTACTGGAAATTCCAGCAAAGAGATCGGGATTGTTTCTTAGAGTTTCGTGGGTTTTCCAGAACAATTGAAAGCGTATCCGATTGAGAGAATAATCGAGTGCCTTTGTCAGTGTGGTTGAGAGCGTGTCTTGAATGATAATTTAAGGGTTTATTTATGATTGTGATGGCAATCTTCCTTTTTTAAAAGGAATGATCCCCTCCATACTCTTTGGCTGGCTTGCCATCTGGAGTAGATACCAGTTGCCAAATTGAGCGTGATAGTTTCATTCTGAGGCGGCCAATAACTTTCCAAGTCGGCCACCTTCCTTCTGGGCATGTTATCGTTGGAGAGCCCAATTGGTAAGGAATTGAGAAAATCTGGTGCCTTCATTATGTGAAGGTCGCCAATTTTATCAATGTCCATTTTGAGTGCCAATTGTGATCATAGAAGATACCAAGAAAATCGTTGTTGGCAGTCTAATGAGTCGTAGGCCCAAACAGACCAAGGCCATTATTGTAGAAAAGCTTCTTTGGGCCCAAAACGTGGCATGCGGACGGTCAACATTTACGTTGACTGTCTGCGAGTGAGTTGACCGTCCTGAGCTTTTCAGTTTCTGGGCCAGTTCTCGAAATGGGCCGTTAGAGTGTTGACCGTCATTCTCGGGCTTCCGTTGACTTTTTTGGGCAAACCCATTTTTGGTATACCCATCATATCTAAACCAGTCCAACTTGCACGGTAACAATTTATTTCAATTGACAGTTTAATTTGATTTAGTAAAAATTCAAACAAGATATTTGATTAACAATTGATCCATTTTTTAATTCTTATAAAAAAATTTTACAATTTTTTACAGTTCTGTTGTGGATATTATATGAAAAAAAGTAAAATCCAACCCAAAAAAATATACTAAAAATCTCAATAGTTTTTTAGAATTTATTCACTACTAACCAAACATAACATACTCTAAAATAAATCAATTTTACACGATTACTTAGCCTATACATTAAAAAGAGGATATCAAACACATTAAAAAGAGGATATCAAATCTATTTTTTTATTTGAATTTATTTTTAAAACTTTTTAAATAAAATATATAGATCGTTAGATTTATCTAACACCTTTAATATCGAGATAAAATAGTTATATTTCGAGCTGAGGATACAATCTATTAGGTTTTTCTCTCGGCCTCTCCAACCCATCGACCGCAAAGTACAAAAATGGAAAGGCCTCGACAGCCGACAAGGTCTCGCCCTCGACATGCATGTTGAAACTGGCTGCATCCGATCGGAGTCGTGGGGTACCCTACTTGTTCTACATCGACTCATTCAATAGCCTTTGCATGAGTTGGTAAGATTCAACCAGACCTATTAACACCACAAGAGATGATCTGGAGTTACCATACCAAGTATTAGAGATATGGAACAGCCCCATGTCTGCTGTTCCTTCAATTCGCCATTAATAACAGAAAATTTAATGTCTTTAGATGGAAGCAACAGGACATCACTTGTTTTTGAGACAACATAAAAGTATATATGGTATATAATATCATTGAGGACATTGATGGATGGGAGACCAAAATTTTATCTATGTAAAATGGAAAACAAATCTTTATAAGGATCAAATTACTGTACTCTTATTGTTTGAATTAGTAAGAAAACAATTACTACTGATAATACACAAGTAAAATCATACAATTAATAACATATAAAGTATATATGAAAACTACATTACGAATAAAATGAGTAAAATCATAATATTTAGAGTTCGTGAAATCTCTATTATATACGAATTTGGTTACAATAGAACCTACCTACACTACCTTTAGCCTTACCACAAACGTTGATAAATTAAGCAAAGATAACAGGCGGAGAAAGTGAGATAAAATAACCGATAAAATGTTCTAAATAATGTCTATAATTGCATATCTAAGGATGGTGAAGCAAGAAACAAAATTTAAAGTCCAAATATTCGGCAAAAATCTTATTATTTTCTTCTATTTTTCTTCTTCTAGTCGGCGCTGAAAAGGGTGTTTAAATTTTGCACTTGTTGCCCTAAAATAATGTATAGGCTTCAGTATTAGTACTGACACACAAGTGTTTGTTATGTACGGCTTATTGTAATTATCATTTGTGCATCATTTAGACATTTATCAGACACGAACGACACTGTATTTTATGTATGTGTACCATTCAGGCATGACTAATTTATTCCAAATACACACAAATGCTTATGATACGTGTAGCAAATGTCATTCTGTCCACCAGCAAAAGAATACCTTTTCTTGAGCAACATTTCTTGCAGCTAGAAAGCAATCAAAAAAAATATACATGTACAATGGACATAAAATTTACAATGGAATCACTCATCCCAGCACACATATCAACATAATAAAAACCCAACAACCACCATGCAGTTATTGAACTACTAATGCCCGACATAGCCAATTAAAACCCATAATCAATGTCTTAATCGCAATGATCAAAGGGGCAGAAACAATTAAGCGTAGGCAATAATCTGCAGAAACCACCAGTTAAAAACTCAAAAGAAGAGGCAAAGACAAGTATTAATGGCAACATCATCCCATAATAATGAAAATTTGTGCTGGAATTCCAAGTACAGTGTCTCATGGAGGGGGCTCATAATCCAACCACATTCAAACAGCACAGTAATTAGCCACCAAGAACAGGTGGCCCATAGGTGCTTGGCAGCTACCACTTCCCAAAAATCATTCAAAGTTCTAACCACCATAGCAACCTTCTGCCCTCTTAAGTTGACGCCGAGGAGATTTATTCATCCAGCATTTGGCTATATAAGAAGAGCCATCCCTTCCTACTATATCCACCAGCCACCACCACCGCCACCACTGCCATCACTCTACTACTGCTACTCTTTCTCTGCCAGTGCAAGTTATTTGATAATGGCTAACTCTACTTCCCAAGCCCTTGCCGTCCTCCTCACGTTCAACGTCCTCCTTGCCATGGCAGGCCAAGCATTTGCAGGACGTGCTGTCCCAACCAAACCCGAGCCCAAGGACAAGAAGGAACCAGAGTGCCTGATAGACCCAGACGGCAGTGTGATGATCCCCGGCATTGGACGGACTATGCCCGGCGATTCATCAGACTTTCAAGGAGGTGTCGGAGGGAACTTCCTGCACGGCCATTGGTTTGGGCTACCCACCCCTGCCGGAGGAAGTTATCTTCCGGGAGGTGACGGCATTTTATCGCCCATCCCTACTACGTATGAGGTCCCCGACCCTTCGAGCGACAGCCCTATCTCTGCCGCAACTCCATAACTTCGCTATCCCGGAGAAATTTGATGAGACCATTTATTCTAGCATGCATGCAGGTGTTCCCCTGCCTATCACTAGTATGTAGTAGTACAAAATCAGTTTACCCAGAAGAAATGTAGTAGTAAATAAGCTACTGTGATGGTGGTTTCTTGAGGCGTGTTATGTCTTCAGTTAGGCGTATGGTTTTTTTTGTGTTATGGCTTATGATGAAATGTTTATCATCGTAAAATCATCTCAAATAAAGGAGATTTCTTGTTATTTATAGTAGCTTTGGATGTTAAGTGAGATATTATTAATATTTTTAAATGATAATAGTAGAAAGATTTAAATTTAAATAATATTTTAAAGTCTTTTTACCACAATTATTCATATTTTTATGAATTTAGGGATTTTACTCTACTAATAAAAGGGCTGATTCAGTTATATCTAATTATAATCGTTTGATTAATATTTGACGGATAAGAATAATATTTTTTTTAATAGTAAATAAAAATTATATAATATTTTTTAATAATATATAATATATTAGTGAAGTGGATAGTTTTTCCTCCTTTCTATCCAGACAAGTGAAAGGGATGCCAAACATGCATAGAAAAATTTTAAATTTTACTTAGAAATGTGATAAAGATAATGCAAAAAGGATTACATGAAAGGTAATACAAATTATAGGCGGTTGAAGGAAAGAAAATATCAATAGCTCCCACAATCGCAGGGTCTGAAAAGGCTGGAACTACACCGGTAGGTTAT
The DNA here is from genome assembly GCA_028571085.2 of Nepenthes alata. Lineage (NCBI taxonomy): Eukaryota > Viridiplantae > Streptophyta > Magnoliopsida > Caryophyllales > Nepenthaceae > Nepenthes > Nepenthes alata. The sequence goes on along the minus strand of JAOVVI020019639.1, from coordinate 3,075 downwards.
TTATATACAAAATGCGTGCATCAAATTTAATTAATTAATACTCATGATCCAAAAATAATGGCTATGATACAGTAAATCACAGCATTGATAGCCATTTCTCTCAGTAAAGCAGCCCATCAGTGCAAGAATTATAAATAAAAGGTTAGGATCTTCCAAGAAGTATTAAATATCATATTCATGTATAAAAACAATTATTGAATTATGAGTCATTTTTGTGTAGATCAAAATTAACTTGACGTGCTAATCGGTGGTAAATATGATAAGTTTTTTGCACTAGCAAAGCACACGCAACCAAGGCCCGAGGGGTGCTTGAAGCGCCGATTTACGAAAGGGGTGCGCCTCGCTTGAGGTGCCGATTTACAAATTGGTGCACTCAAGACGAGCTCGAGAGGCACCCGAGGCGTTGTTTATCAAGGCACCAGCACTTGAGGTGCACCTAATAGGTATTCGAGTGTGGCTCACAATATAAAAACGTACTAACGTATTTTTAGGGTGAATAACTTGTAATTTTTAGATCTAAAGGACGTTGCCCGTAAGTAAAAAAGAAGAAAAAGTGAGAGAAAAAGAAAAAGATGAATATTCAAGTATTTGGTTAAGTTTTGAATCGCACTTCAATCTCTGTCGACCCTGGTACACTGTTCTTGAAATTGTGAATAATATTTTATCGGTTATTTTTCTACTCTTTTGTCTTGTACTTATTATTGTTCGATTTGATTGATACAAAATATTGAGTCTATGTATTATTGGGGTTTATGTAACTGTAGTGGAAATATTTTCTATGAATCATCCCTTAATTTTTTTCTCTCATTCAAAATAAAATTTTTCACGTAAAATTTGTATCTTACTTTGTTATTTGTGGTTATTGTCTGCACGTGCTGTGTTGTTGAATATCTTTTTATAATTTAAATAAGCGAATTGTATCACAATAAAAATAATGAAAAATGCAAATCTTCTTTATTTCCTTGAGGACCATACAATGAAATAATTGATTAGCACACGACATGAGAATAAAAGATCTAGATCACTTCACATATGCGAATGGAAACAACATATTAGAAGATCATATTGGAGTTAAAAATAGACCGAATAAAAATTAAATTTAATTGAATATAGGCCAAATTTAGGAAAAAATTTATAATCATTAAGTAGGGTTTGGCTGAAAAACATAACAACGCTTGTTCAAAATCTAAATAGGGTTGATTCAGATTGGTAATATAAAGAAAAAAGTCATTATGTATAAAATAATTCATAAAAATATAATCTTTTTTTTAAAAATTATAGTATTTAGATTAAAATAATATCTAAGTATACGTTTAAAATAATAATATTTATATAAGAAATTTAATTAAATGTATTGAATTCATTTTTTAAGATTGATATTTATTTAAAATCAAAATTATATTTAAAAAAATTATGATTTGAGTTGGGTTGAACCAGTCATTTTTACTTGTAATCATATTCTATTAAAAAAATTAATTATATCTAATTTTTTTGATTATAACAGTTCATAATACTAATGTATATTGATTAAATTTAATAAAATTTTTATCTCCAATAGGGCCGATTGGACAATTCGAATTTGATCATATCTAAGCCGGCAGTAGATTCGCGGGAAATAGAGGAGAAATATGAGTAGAAATAAGCTCATTTAAGCATGATGTTAAATGTAGAGATGTGGTTATAGCCTTTGGAGAGCCGGGGGTGCTGCGATGCTACATTGTACAACGTGTGTACGATATTGTGTCGTAACCGTTAGATAAAAATTAAACACTATTTATTTTTTATTCTTAATAAAAAGATTAACGATAGACGTTAAATTTTCATTCGACGGTTGTAACACTGCACTGCACATCACAGACACTGTATAGAGCGCGTATTGCAGCGCCACTCAAACTGGGCCTTTTGGCTTCTTTCAAATAAAGAAGACAAGAATGTTATGACATAGTTTCATACGGCGTATGTACAGTTTCGTATCGTAACTATTAGATGAAAATTTAATGTCCTTTGTTTTTTTTAGTTTTTAAAAACATAAAAAATATATTTTTTAAAAATAAAATAATTAACAATAAACATTAAATTTTTATCCGATAATTATAATATAATATTATATTATATAATATAAATGTCATACAGACCATGCATCGTAGCACCCCTCAAACTGGAGGACGGGGATGCTACAACGCCGTACGAGCGTCACAGTGTCTATGGCACCACATGGATCGTTGGATTTTAAAATCAAAGTTTCACATTTTTTATATTAAAAAATAAAAAATAAAATTTAAAAATTATATTTTTATTTTTATTTTTTTTATGGGTCACTTATTTTAAAATTCAATGACCGACGTGAGATTAGAGCTGCTGTAATATTTGTACGGCGTTTTCTGCGGCCCTCGTTATCTCAAAGTGTGCCTCCAAAGAAGGAAGACAAGAATGCTAAGATGCGGTTACAGCTTAACCCTCACGTGCCATGCACACAGACACCTGGCCGTTGGGTGCGTTGGCTGGATGCCGGTCCTCCTCGGGTGGATAGCACGTGTCCCCCTTCTGATGTGACTAACTTACCACGTTCCATCACTTTCTCATCCGATGGTGGAAGTTATCTCACATAGACGGTTGTGATGAATCTTTCACTGGCCCTACTTCACGTGTTGTGTCCCGCTTTCTAATGGGCTGTCCCTACATTTGACCAAGCTGGTTTTCCCGTGTGATGATCCAACCTGAGCCCTCATTACCCTTTCGTTTCCTAAGTGTAAGTCAAGTATTCATCTCTTTCTCTCGTGGCGCTTTTCCGTCTGCTTTCCTAAGATTCTCGCGGGACCCAGTTAATAAAAATCAAGAAAAAGGAAGGACGAAAAAGACAAAAAAAAATCAGTTAAAAAAATTTATTGGGTGTGACAGCTTAAATGGGGACTAAGGGTTCCTGCTTCTCCTTAGGAAGAAGCAAGATTTACTTTTTTTATTTTCACCGTTGGATTATTTTTAATCTAACGGTAAAAAATTAAAATTTATATAATAATATTTAAATAAATATTTTTATTAAAAATATTTATAATATTTAATTTAATATTTATTAAA
>JAOVVI020019638.1:0-10066 GCA_028571085.2 Nepenthes alata | reverse complement strand
GAAAATGCCTAGGCTTTAGATCGAATTGCCTTACTCGAGGAAAGGCTTTGGGAGACACAACAGTAGCTTTCTGACCTCAGGAGGGGTTATGCCCGGCTTGAAGGAAAACTAAGGTCTCGGCTTTGGCCTAACGAAGTAGCTATGCCATGGATAAAAGATTTGAGGAAGGCATTCACTTCAGTTGGCGGATAGTATTCTTGGTGGTTCCGAGCTTCCCTGTTGGCTTCATTGATTCAAGGAATGCTAGTGCCCAGCATCACACTAACCTCGAGAACTTCCTAGAAAGGGGGGCCTGCACCCCGTTTGCCAAGGGGCCCTCAAACATAGGATAGTCGTTTGGTTGAGGCATGAGTGTGGGCTGCTTTTTTGTACGTTTGGAGGCTTTCTAGTTATACATTTTGAATTTTTAATGAATCAGCTTGATAGTTTTTACCGCTATTATTGATGTCTTTGATTATTCGTTGATTCGAATTTGTACCACATTTGATCTATTTGTCAACTAAACGTTATCATTATCACTGTCGGGCTTTATAGGATGCACCTACCCTAGCGTGCTCGCTCCTATGAGGGGGTCGTTGCACTAAGGAAATATGGTTGCGGGTTAAGCCTTGTGGCTATTGCCACCAAGCTTGACTAGACACGTTCGTTTGTTTGTGCTTTTTTCTATAGAAGGATGTCATGGCACGGGCATGGGTGAGCCTCACAAGGACCCATTGGGTTTTGTGGCTGCAGTTGTCAGATTCTGACAAAGTCTAAGTCGTTGCCTACACATAACCATCGACACTCAATCCTATTAGAGGACGTTGTAACTTTCATGTGTCTGGTCCTAACTCACCGTCCATTGTTAACAGGTGGTGCCCACTCCTATGGGAAGGATTTATCACACGAATGCTAAAAAACCCCATAAGGTTTTGATGGTCATCTGATAGGGAGGCTTGACTCTTGGTCTGCATGCCCCTCGAGCCATGATGTTTGACATTTCCAGGGTCAGTTGGTGGTTATGATTGAGGTTTAGTTTCAACCTTCTCTGGGCCTCTCAGTTATTGAGACTGAGGTTTTTTGACCAGGTTGCAGTTGGTCGAGGTGCAGGTGAAAGAATTCACCAGACTTAGGTGTTAGAATTAATGTAGACACACAAGCATTCATATGGTTAGCATGATGGATGGACCAACCAAATAAACGTGCTCATAGCATTTAAGCAATCTTCATGGATGCACTTAATTTACCTGTGTTTGGCGGGAAATCGCCGATAGCACTTGCTAGGGTGAAGGGCTTTCCACGCTAGTTGGAACGACCTTCTGATCAGAGGTTGCAGCACGTACGCCGCACCTTAGTGGATCATGCAGACCATGAACAGTCCTTGTCATCAGGGAGATTGATCACTCTAGCTAGTGGTCTCACACCTGCGGCCTCTACACTCAAAAGGATTGGGTTCATCACATTGAACCGACTACATGGTTTGGATGTCGAGTTCTCATTACTGACACACGACCTGTAGGTACCAAGGGGGGACCTCGCTTAACACGCTAGCAGTGCCTTTTGGCGTGCAACACTAGATATGAGGGGGTTAAGGACTCAGCTACCCTAAAGGGTATTCTAGCCTGTTGTCCTCGCTGTGTTCGGAACTCACAAGGCCCAGGAAGCTTGGCGAAGTACAAAAGTGATCTAGGTAGAGCACCAAATTGAAACGTTGGCTACGGGGCTCTAGGTTTGGCTCCCAGATGTTGCAAGGAGAAGGTGATGACCATATCTCCATAATGAGCGATGACCTGGATAGGTCGATGAAGTGCCTGTTGGCGCTACATGAAGCTTCTCCTATGCAAGGGGCCTCTTGTCATCATGGGAGCTTCACCACATCGCTCTGAGCTTTTGTCTCTCATCTCATGACTCGATCAGCCCTTCGGCTGTGCTAGGCCCGGTCACTCAGACCTTGAGGTCATCAAGCAATTGGATCTTCAAAGGAAACTTTCTTTCTCTTTGATTCCTCTTTTTGGATGTCAAGGTCTGGGAGTTGGAGGGTGGTGCCCCTAACATTGCACCTTCTACCGGGTACTAATGGTCTAGTCGCCAAGGACATGGCTCATCTTTGATCGGTGAGTGTTTACACCTTAAGAGCCAAGTGTTCATCTTTGTAACTACCCATGGAGGGGTAATGGCCATAGGAGATGATGTCTATGGTGGGCGCGCTGGCTCGTGCAATAGCATTGGTCATATATGCTCTCATAGGAGCAATGGTTAGACTTTTTAGTTGTTCTCATAGACGGTGCCACTAATATGTTTCTAGATTAAGATTATCAAACAGATTACGGAATCACTTGATCTTCCTAGTAGGTCAAATTGAAACAAGTCTTGTCTTTGTTATTTCGAATCTGGATCTTATACACTACAACCAACAAACGAGAGTTCAAAGGATAGCGGAACTCAATTCCTAGTATATCCTCCGATACTTAAATTAAAAATCTTTCTTAATATAATAGAAAGATATAAGGAGTGAAGAGTTTGCATTGATACATGTTTCGGGGGATATAGTGTCAGCAGATGATTAGGATCCAACGAGTGCGCTCGATTGGGGAGAAGTTTTGGAATGGAGGATTAAGCTCCAAATGAGTGCACTCAAACTACAAGCAACATTGAGAGAGAGGAGTGAGCTCCAAATAAGTGCGCTTGATCCGGGAGCGACTTCGAGACGGATGATTGAATTTTGATGAGTGTGCTCGGTTAGAGAGAGGCTTTGAGATAGAGGACTAAACTGTATATAAGTACGCTTGGTTAGATAGCGGCTTAGAGACGGAGAACTGAGTTCTAAATGAGTTTTCTTAATTGGAGAGCCACTCTAAGATGGAAGACTGAGCTCCAATGAATATGCTCGGTTGGAGAGCGACTTAGAGATGGAGAGTCACTTTCTTTGGTTGTATCTCCCTTTTGAATTTTTTGATCTCTTGAGGTCTCCTTTGGCCTTAGGGATGCTGCGGAGCTTTACTGGAGCAAGAAGGATAGGGATCTCTCCCCGTTCTTTCCTCTTCCTTTTTTTTATTTGAGATGGACTGAGAATGTTTTATGTAGAGAGGATGCTAACTAGCCATCCATAGGGGTGCTGATTGTGACACGATCTCTAACCCTCTAAGGGAGATCCTTTTCTGCTTCCATGTCAAGTTGCACTTTTTTAGGCAGCCCAAGCATGACAGACTGGCGATCACGTGGGTTTATTTGCTGAACTAGAATTGCTAAGAGGATGTCCTGGGTTACATCTATGGGCCTGTCAAAAGGTGGTGACCCTCGTGGCCCACATTCTGTTGAGCAGGTTTGGGCCAAGTCGTTTGAGCTTTGGGGCTATAAGGACCTTTCACTGGGCTGCTACCTATAGGGTGGTCATCCTCATGTGCCGAATCATGGGCCGGCCCATAGACTATCGGGCCCATCAAAATGAAACTTTATGAAACATTATCGTTTTAGAAACTTAAGAACACTGAAATTTTGATAAACATGGATATAGAGATTTGGCATATTTCTTTAACAATTCTAGACTTGCTATTTATTCCTTCAACAAATTTCAAAATTTTTCTTAAATTCATCAAGAACATGAGCACTTTATTTTAAAATCTACAAAGAAATTATAAGGAATAAAAGTTATATATGTAAGTCAAACTTTAAAAGAAATGTGGATCAGCACATGGAAGGAGTATGGGAACCTAAATCTCAAATTTCATACAGATATGGAGAAGAAATTCAAAAAAGTTTAGTAAAAAATGAAGAGATGCACTTAGAATATTTCCAATGTTTTCCTTCCAATTCTTCATTTATCTTTGTATTCTCTTATGCTCTCCTTCCTCTTTAAAATTAGAAGAAAATGAGCTGAGAGTAGGCAAAAGACTCTTATATACATCAATTGGAATACAGGCACTTGGTATGCATCTATCAGGTATAAAAACTCTACCAACTAGCATACGAGGGTCCTTTATGCTCACCATTAGGCTGCACAATTCTGTAAATGGTGCATGTATGCCCTCTCATGCATGCATTAGGCTGGACAAATCTGTGGGTTACACATTTACGCTGCCTTAAGCGTACATCAGCCGCTAACTACAAATGATCTATCACTTGAAGCAGTGTCTAAACCTAAAGTTTTTAATAATAACCTAGTCTATTATTTTTATTCAAATAACATTATTCCAAGATTAGTACTCACATATTACAATTATCCCCTTCTTTTGAAAATTTTATTCTTAAAATTTGCTTACCTTAATTAGTAAATAATTATGGATACTTCCTCAAATTTCATTTTTATGCTCCTATATGGCTTCTTCAAATGATTGGTGTCTCCATAACACCTTGATTAATAGAATGCTTTTGTCTGTAGCATTTTATCATATCACCTTAGGACTTTAACTGGTTTATCAATGTATGCCAAATCCTCACTAATTCTCAAAGGTTCATACTTGATGATGTGTAAATAACTATACTTCTAAAGTATTGACATGTGAAATATGTTGAAAATCTTTTGATTTAGGAGGTATGTTTAACTTGTAATATACTTCCCCAACTTTCTCTAAAACCTCATATGGCCTAATGAATTTTAGTTTTAGTTTCCCTTTTAATCTAAATCTCGAGACCCACCTTCTATCAAAATACCTTAAAAAATAAGTATCTGCTCACCTTGAAACAAAATTCAGATTTCCAATGATTAGTATAAGTCATTTATCAACTTTGAATTACTTGGAGCCGATCTTGGATTATATAAATCTTTCCTATGTTATCTTGGATCACTTTTGATCTCATAAGTTTTTAGTATCTAATATGAACGATATTTTTTCCCATATAATGTGTTAGGCATCCTATGTGTTGACATATTTTATAACCGTATCTGGTCATTCATTGGTGTCATTCCTAATGTTCCGAAGATCTGTATCTGACTTTCACTCAAAAGATCATCATCATATATCTCTAAGTATCCATGCTTGCTCTTCGCTTGACCTATGCTCGAGGGTCAATTCAACAATAGCCAAGGCTCAAGGCCTGCTTAACTTGAGCATGATCGCCGATTCCAAGGAAGCTCGAGCTCGAGGCACGCTCGACGCCGGCTCGAGCGTCAATTCTAGAAGCTACAGCTCAAAGATGCTCGACCAATGCTTGAGCATTAATTCTAGTGAACCCTGCGGCTGAAACTCACTCGATCAGAGCTTGAGCACTGGGGGCACATATTCATGTAACCCTAGGAGCGCTCGAGCATCACGGCACACATTCCCTAAATAGTCATATTTTTGACCTTATTTTTGACTACTCTATAAATACCAGCATTATTCTTATTATCCTAGTTTGCTCGAGCGACCATTTCAGTGAGAAAGTCCTTACCATTTGTAGTTATTATCTGCTCTCTTCGTGAAAGCTTGGCCTCAACTTTTGTGCTTCCACTATAAATTTTTTCACCTCATTTTTCTTCATCTTATACACATCTTCCTGCTTGTTAATCTTTGTTGGCAACGTCGATGGCGTGAAAATTGGTCTCCATTGGTGTGCGGTGATTTAACGGCTCATAAAGGAAGATTAACTAAAGGACCGGAGGGTATCCGATTCTATTGTCTCAAGCAAATCTAAACAATTTCTTGGTAGGGGTCACAAGACAGGGGGAAGTCGGTTAGATTAGTGCATTTGTACAACCCTAAAAAAGGACTTTTTGTCATAAAGTGTACAATCAAGTTTTGACCCCGATAACAATAACAGAAGCAGTAAAAATTAAATATTTAATATACGTAAAGAATACTTATTATTAGATTGTATTTGATAAGGACAGGCATGTAAAATATAACCGAGCATAAACAATAATAAAAAGACACAATTTTTGGTGACGAAGGAAAAACTCGATACCCACGGTAATCGAAAAAAATCCTCCGGGCTTCAACGGCCAGGGAAGCAATGCACTATGAAAATCAACTTACAGACCCGGTGATAACGACGCGATAACCTAACCAACTTACTTCTGTCTTGTGATCCCAACCAAGGAACTCCTTGGATTTACCCGCGGTAACGAAACCGGATACCTTCCGGTCTTCACGTCAATCTTTCATCTTTAGCTAGTTGAATTGCTGAACACGATCGAGTCTCCTTCTTCAACACACTGACGTCTCCAACAAAGGTAGAAGGATGTAAGTGTTTGAATGGCAAAGAGAAAATGTAGAGAAAACTAGTTAGAACATGAGGCTCGAGATTGTAGCTTTTAGTTTTCTCAAAAGAAGCAAGATCAATGAAGTTTTAGCAATGATTCTTCTCAAGTGAGGCACAAAATTGATATGCCAAGAGTCCTAAGGTTTCAAAATTATAAGCCAAGTATTTATAGAAGTCTTAAAATTTACATTTAAAAACTTACCCGTTGCCTTGGCGCTCGAGCTCATGGTGGCGCACAGTGAGCGGGGACCATTCTGGATTTTGGGGTCGAGTGGGTAGCGAGCGTACGGAGGGCGCAGAGCTTCGGACGGGCTCGAGCGAATGGAGAGCACACGGCAAGCGCGATATCCATGGAAGTCAGAACAGACAGTAACGGAAGAAAGTTGATGCAACACTTTGACAAAGCCTAACCTCACATCGATGGAAAATATATATTGTCATGGAATGGGCCAATCATAAAAATGGCCCTAACAATCTCCACCTTTGGCAATTTCATGACAAAATCCATAAGAAAAATAAAATAAATACAAGAGAAGTACGGGTTCAGACACGACCGAGATAGAATCCGTATACATAAAAATTGACGCCTAGTAAGAAATGTAAATGATACAATATGAAAGTGTGTAAATCTACACTAGCATAGCTATGTCGATATTGTGACTGCCGCGTCAATATTAAAATTGAGTTACCTGGTCAAATAAGGTTAGTACCATAAAGAAAAAATATAAAATGATAACAATAGAAGAAAGAAACCAATATGTAGTATGGTAAAGAATGAAACACAAGTAACAGAAAGCTAAGAAGTACTCCCCCTTACGAAAATAATAAGGCTCCCCCTAACATAAATAACAAAGCTCCCCCTAATATAAATAATCAGGCTCCGTCTCCCCTAATCTCCTCCTATCAAAATGAATCAAGTCTCCCCCTTTTTGTCACAAATGGTCAAGGGGTAATGTAGCTCATTTTTCTTAACCTAAATTTGTCATTACAAATTCACGTTCTAATTTAACATTTTTACTTATTCATTTAGTTTTTGAATGTGATCAACAAGTTTATTCATTTTTAGCCATTGTCTTTAGTTGTATAAAAGATTCATGGTGTAGCATCGAGGACGAATGTAACCAACTTTTCCACACGTATGACAGGTAGGCATAAATTTAGGTATGAAAGAACTGTTCATAGATATTTGATTGCAATTGGTAAAAGACTTGAAAGTTTTTGATGATTTATTCATGACCTTTTGATTATGTAGATTAGGAAAATGAGTTGATGCAAATCTATTATCCACACATCGAGTGTAACGACCCAAAATTTTAAACATAGAAAATTTCAGTCATCGAGTCCATAGTAATCCGGTCAAACGTCAGTTGATAAAAAATGTAATAAGAAAGGTAAATCGGCCTGAAGATGAAATCAAGTTCGGCCTTACTTGGTAAAAAGAAGTCCGGATTTCCTTAGTGAAAAGAAGTCTGAATTTCCTTGGTGAAAAGAAGTCCTGATTTTCTTGGTAAAAAGAAGTTCAAATTTCCTTAATGAAAAAGAAGCCTGGATTTTCTTGATGAAAAGAAGTCAGGATTTCCGTGATGAAAACCTAGTCCAGATTTTCTTGATAAAAAGAAGTCTAAATTTTATTGATAAAAATCTAGTCTGAAATATTTTCCGGATCTCCTTGATAAAAAGAAGTCCGAAAATTTCTTGATAAAAAGAAGTCCGAAATATTCCTTAATGAAAATTAAATCCAGCCATATAAGGCCAAAGTGGTCTTAAAGTCCGGAGTGTCTTTATGGTTGGTAAAGTCGAAGTAGAATTGTGGGAGAAGAAAGCCAAAGTTAATCATATTGAAGGCCGAAATGACCTTGAAGGCCGGAGTACAGTGTGTATAAAGTGAGGCCAGAGTAGATTTTGGGTTCAAGGAGATAAAAAGCCGAAGTTGATGTTGATGAAGGAGTAATCCAGTCAACATAAAATGTTGACCCAAAAAGCGTGAACGAATGGAAGGAAGGAAGGGGAAAGAGGAGAGAAATCCGGTCAACGCCCGAAAGTTGACCGGAATGTGTTTAAGTGAGAGAAGTAAAAAAGGTCAAGGAAAATTAATAAGGAAACACCTTGGGAATACACGGCCATAAATAATCGAGCTAATTTTAAAACTTTTTAAAAATATAATAACATAAATGACACTCTTTGAAAAATGTAAAATTATCAATGACACTCTTTGGAAAATAAAAAGTCATAAATGACACCTTTTGGAAAATATAGATCCATAAATGATGGCCATCAGACCCACGGGCTATAAATAAGGACTAGAGAACACTAGAAAAATACACTCAGTAGAATTTTATATTAAAGAAAGACCGAATAGTTCAAGGCAAAGAAAAAGGAATACAGGCAAGATACTCACCCCTTTTTTAAAGTTTATGTTTATGCATGTTTGCTACGTAAGTATATGATATTCTTATGAAATTATGTATGATTTCTGTTCTATTTTTATAATTTATCGTTCTTAAGCGCATGTTTAAAAGAAACTCTGATATTCATGATGATCGGTTTTATTCTGTAAATATGATTATCTGTCAATTACTATGAATTTTGATAAATACATGTTTATGGAAAAGAACTTAGGCCTTAAGATGGAACAAGAACTCCTGCTATTGACTTTCGATTTCTGTCAAAAAGATCTCTGGTTTTAAGAAAAAGAGCTCCGGCATGTTTTAGGAAATAAGTACTCCGTCCCTTTTGAAAAAAAGAACTCTGTCCCATTTGGAAAAAGAACTCCGTCCATTTTGAAAAAAGAACTCTGTCCCTTTTGGAAAAAGACCTCCGTCCATTTTGGAAAAAAAACTTTGTCCCGTTTTGGAAAAATAATTCCGTCCCTTTGGGAAAAAGAACTCGGTCCCTTTTGGAAAAAGAACTCCGTCTCTTTTCGTCCAGTTTTAGAAAAAGAACTCCGTCGCTTTTGGAAAAAGAACTCCGTCCCGTTTTGGAAAAAGAACTCCATCCCTTTTTGAAAAGAACTCCGTCCTTATTAAAGAAAAGCACTCCGGATTTAGAGTTTCAGATTTTAGAGCTTTGGATTTTGAAAGAAAAAGAACTCCAAATTTTAGAGTTTTGGATTTTGAAAGAAAATAAACTATGGATTTTTGTGCTTCGAATTTTAGAGCTTCGTATTTTGAAAGAAAATGAACTCCGGATTTAAGAGTTTCAAATTTTGAAAGAAAATAAACTCCAGATTTTAGAGCTTCGTATTTTGAAAGAAAATGAACTCCAGATTTATGGGCTTCGAATTTTGAAAGAAAATGAACTCCGAATTTTAGAGCTTCGTATTTTGAAAGAAAATGAACTCCGAATTTAAGAGCTTCGAATTTTGAAAGGAAATGAACTATGGATTTTAGAGTTTCGGATTTTGAAAGGAAAAGCACTCCTGTTTGGGAAAAGAAAAACACTCCGTCCCTTTGGAAAAGAAAAGCACTCCGTCCCTTTGAAAAGAAAAGTACTCTGTCCTGTTATGAAAAAGAACTCCGGACTTTTGAGGAAAAACATTCCGTCGTGTTATGAAAAAGAACTTCGGACTTTTGATGAAAAATAATCCGTCATGTTATGAAAAAGAACTTCAGACTTTTGATGAAAAGAACTCCGTCCTTTTTATTGAAAAAGAACTTCGGATTATTGAACTTTGGTTTTTTGTTTGAAAGATGAACTCCGGCTTTTGATAAGAAAGGATATATGGATTTCAAATGTTGAAGTTAAAGAACAAAGGCTATAAAAACAAGGAAGATGTATGTAATCTGGACAGCAAGTGGAACTCTATAATTCCGACTTTCGAACTATGATGGATGGCCATTAAAAGATATGAACTAAGAACCGAGTTTCCATTAAGCTTGCTGTTAAAGATGGATGAAGGATATTGGAG
>JAOVVI020019637.1:0-10066 GCA_028571085.2 Nepenthes alata | reverse complement strand
GTCTCATATTTCCCATTTTGTCCATTTAAAGTAGAGGATTGAGCTATATTGTAGGAGTAGGATCGAGTTTTGGCGCAACATCGTATTTTTTGGTGAGTTTTATATTTATTTAAATGAATGGAATCGGTCATATTTGATTTATGGATGAATTTTGTTGGATGTTTTTGGCAGTTGGAGTCGGCTATATGTGGGCCTTTGGATTGCGTATTGAAATTTTTTCGGTGGTTTTCTTTATGTGGATGTGTTTTTGTTATTATCTGGTCTTTCCCTTACGACTGTGTGGCGCATATTATAATTATTCTATTCGGACGGTTGTTCGATGAGATCCTGTGTGGATTTTAGATTTGTCAGGTTATATATATTTAGTTTGTCACACCCAGACTTTTTGGATTTAGTATTATTTATTGAATTTATTTAAAATTTTAAATTTTAGGAATTATAATTAATTATTTAAATTTACCTACTTGGTCCGCGTCCGTGACAGCTCGAGTGTCGCGGGCTGCGTTCCGTTTTCTTTAAGTGCACATCGTGCGCAACTGCACTGTTCTCTAAACCCTCGTCGCTTTTCTCTCTCTCTCTCTCCGTGAAATTTCTCTCTTTGCCTCCTCGCACTCTCAAAATCCTCTAGATCCACATCTCTCCTTAATGTTGGATGTTCTCAAGGTAATTTGTCATTTCTCTTCGTTTCTGTGAGCTTCCTTCCCCTATTAATGGCAGCGGCACTGTTCTTTGCCGAAATTCGCCCACCGGTCATGACCGCATGTGTTTTTCTTCTTGTTTTGCTTGATTTCTTCTTGCTTTCCTCAAATTTCGGCTAGATTTGAGGTGTACATGCCCCATATGTGTAGATCAAGCTTTGCTAGTCTTGGGCATTCCTTTCGGTTTTCTTTCTGGCTGCTGTTACCTTAGGGTGTAGCTTCAGCTGCGAAGGGCATGTTCTCTCAAACAACATACACACACACAAATGACATATCCCTTGAATTCTTCTCTGTTTTTGCATTAAAAATGTCTGTTCCGCACAAATCACTTGCTTGCAAATCAGTTGGCAAGCATCACCAGCCAGGCGGGCTCTCAGCTCCTGATTGTTTCATCAATGCCGAAGCTGAAGCTTTGTTTAATACCCGTATGTCCTGTACATCAATGCCGAAGCTGAAGCCTTGTTTCTCAGCTCCTAGATCTATGTTGGTTCGGCAAATTTTGTGCATCATGTATCACGGCTCAAACTTTCGTTGCCTTTTTATCCAAATATAACTCAAGTACTTTGGGCCTCAACTAGACTATGTGTTTGGGCCTAATGCACCGTTGAGAAATAAGAATAAAGGCTTCAATCTTGTAGCTTGATGAGATACATTTTGTTATCTTTGATCGTCTTGTTAGTGATTTGTCAAGAAATTTTCTTCTAGTAAATTTGGCCATCTTTTTTTTGTTTCATAGTTGCTGCATTGAGTCTTTTGAGTGACATTATATGCTTCTCTGAAAGAAGGCATATAAGAGAGCATAGGCAGATTTGAAGATCTTTATGATAAGGTTCCTTGAACCTTGCTCCTTATCTCTCCTTAGCTCATCATGGGCCTACCCATTACCTTACACTGATGCCACACCCTCATGGTGTCTCATTTGAGGCTGGTCATCATCTGGTGGTGTTGGCCAGATGTGGTGACAGGCCTCCAGGGATGGTGGGAGGGAGACCCGTAAGGTGGGATATGATGCATCATACTTTGGGCCTTTTAAATTTCTTGTCATCTGGGTGCCTGATTTTATTCGTGGTGCACATTGTGCATTCCCATCTGTCCTGTACATCTCCTTTCTCTCCAAAAGCATCCCTCTATCGATGGGCAAAACTGGGATAAAGGATTGACATGCCACTTTTGACACTACATGCCTACTACTCAACAACAAGCCTCTTGTGCCCCTGTCTTCTAACTCAAACACGAATTGACAATGGTGGTTCCGGGGCTAGTAGTGTGGTTAGGTTGTTAAGCAATCCCTATTCAGCATTGAAGTAATGTAATTGAAAGTTGCAAATATTGCCATAATTCTTTTGAAACCATTTAGAAAGTTATACTTTAAAAGCGTGCAGTTGTGTGTTTTCTTCAATTGGTTTTTCATAAAATTGCAGAAAGTTGATGGATTCATCACTTCTAGAGGGGAATCCGACAACATGGACTGCTTAAGATATAGTTATAATCCTAAAGTATTTATTCAGCTGCCATTTTGGGTTGAAACAACATTTCTTGATAGTTTATATCCAGTTGTGGAACCTTGTGTACAAGTTGATTATTTGCGAAGTCATGTCTCACCAACTTCTCTGTTCTGTAGGTGATATACCTTTTTAAGTTGTCTAGGTGATGATTTCTTTGTAGCTACTTACTGTATTTCTTGGATTAAACTGAATATTATTTGCTGTTTGAAATCCTTCTTTTCTTGTCTGTTATATCATTTTGTTTAACTGTACTAAAAGGCCTCCTGTCAAAAATATCCCAGTTGAAGTATTCAACTTTCTCTTGCTGTACTTCTTTTGGGCGTTGGGATTGCTACAGTTACAGATCTGCAGCTGAATCTGTTGGGAACCATCTTATCTTCCCTTGCGGTTGCCACAACATGCGTTGCTCAGATTGTATCCTTTGTGAAATTGCTCCTACATGGCATACCATTGAGAATTTTTATTGAAGAGATGCTTGCATATGTTGATTTAAAGCTTCGAAAGTTTTCCATGTTCTACTGCACCGATTTTGCATGTTTCAAAAGGCAGTTTCTGCATCTGATTTCACTTCACAATTGGTTGTGGAATCTGATTTGCACAAACAAATTGGAGCCTCCATTTTCATGAACAAGTTGGAGCTTCCATTTTGCACGAATCTACAGATGTTATATTTGTCAAAAATCAAAGACACAATCCGCATAAATTAGAAGGTATGAAACCGGGTTTTAGACCCATGTATACTTAGAGGGAGTGAATGGGTGTAATAACAACGGAATAAATGATCCACCCAAAAATTCAATACATGTAAAGAATTTATGGTTCTAGATGAAATCGTCACATTGCATTAAATATACATGCTCAACAGGATAAAAATAGGGAAGAAGAAAAGTGAAGAACACAACCACTGTTCCGAAGAAAAAACTCAAGAACCAAGTGTTCTAAAGAAAACAAATGTGGGCTTATTGTCACCAGTTGAAAATCTAGTTTGGTCAACTTATAGATTTACAGTTTAGACGCATTAGACCTTAGCCGATTGACCCCAGACTTGTAATTATCTATGAAAAGTCTTAGACCTACGCAACCATAGTGAAATCAGAACCTATCTTTCTCCAAGTGACCTCTTGAACAAACTCATTCATTCCTATCGGAACTTGATGACCAAGCCACTAACAAAACTCTGAAGGCTAATAGGTTTAGCACTAGTATATAAAGTTTTTGGGGGTTAGAGAATTTCGAAGCTTCAAGAATAGGCCATCATCAAATGTGGAAATCTCTCAAAGTAGTTTTGGTGATTTTTCACTCAAAATCTCTCAAGAAAACTCTACAAAATGATCTGCTCATTTCCCGGCAATTTGAGAAGTTGGGGCTAGAAATATATAGATAACCTCTAATAAAAGTAGTTTTTAGAATCATGTATATTGTTGATTACTGTTTTCATGCTGGAGCCAAAGTCAAGAGAACTGCTGAATCCTGAGCAGAGTTCGAGTGAACTTCATGCTGAAACATATCATAGAGTTCTGATCTGTTTTTACACTCCATCCAAAATTGCATCAACATCAAGAAAAATTCTCTACCAAAGAGTCAACTTTGGGAAAACATTGAACGAAACTCTCAGGCTGAGTTTTGGTGCTCAAGCCAACTTCGAGAAAACACCTTAACACTAAAGTTCTAATAGACCAAAAATGCAACACATATTGTTATGGAATTTGGCAATCACTAATAAGCTGGCCCAACAAAACCATTTACTATATTTGTTTTATTTATAGCATCCTATGTTCTAGTAGAATTTGGCATATTACAAATAGAGTTGCCCAATTCACACGCCCCTGCATTGTGGGGTTTGTCAAATTAATAAACAAAAATACATATTTTAATGTGACCCAGCCAAAAAGGTCTACCGTTAAGTGACAAGAATTTCCTAAAAAATAATCTTCTTGTCTTTTTTTATCCATTTCCCTACTTTTCTTGCTAGGATTGGAAATTTTTTATTTTCCATATCCATATAATTTGAGTCTTTTGGTTTCCAAGATAGTATAAAAAAAAGTGCTTCAGATCATTGCTATTTGATTCTTCTCCCAGATATTCAGTGTGTGAGAATGGGGCTCTAATGGAACTTTGAAGCAAAGAAAGGGCTTGGGGAAGAGAGGATGCAATGTCTCCTTACTTTGTTTCGTCTTGGAAATGGAGTCTTGTTAATGTTATTAAAGTGTCACATAGTAGCATACATGACATATATAACCAGAGAGAGACATCAGCATTCGGACGTCAACTCAACGAAGGGCTGATTCAGCAATTTCATAACCACTTCAGCATTAATATCAGCAACAGCTGCAGAATTAATTTCAAGACTGTTGTTTTGGTTTACAAGTTGTTACAGTTGTCTCCAAGATTGTTATAGTTGTTCCAAATGAATGGCTGAGGATACATCTAAGAGAAAGGTAGCAATTAACTGAATTTCAGCGTCAAAGACAACATTGTAACATTGAACGTCAGTTGATGAATGCATTGAACTTCTCTCAGATTGAGCTCCCCTTGTCTTCTTTTTGTCTCACTTCTCTTCATCTTATTCAATCTTTCTTCTCTTCTCAAACCCGTTTCCTCTATGCCAACATAACAAATCCTTAGCTGTCTAGTGATTGTGGCTTGCGTTCTGTAGGTTATAAGAAGAGAAGAGGATAGAAAGCCCACACTAGGGTTTGATCCATTTATATGTATATAAAAAATTATTTACAAGTATCAAAAATATTAAATATAAAAAATACTAAATTATTCTTATTAAAGAAATATACCATAATATATCGTAAAACATATTCTAATAGGATATCCTAACATATGCTAACATTCTTCCTCAGATTGGAGCATACATGTAATGATACCTAGCATTTTACAAATATACATAACTCGAATGTCAATTAAGGATTTGGTAAAAATGTCTGCAAGCTGATCTCCAATTAATACCTGACAATTATGAATTATACCTTGTTTGAGCTTATCATGAACAAAGTAACAGTCTACCTTAAAATGTTTTGTATGCTCATAAAGTACCAGATTTAATGCAATATGAATGGTTACTTAATATTCACACAACAGTTAAGAAGGCCCGGGAATTCTACCACTAAAAGACTCAAGTAATTGTCGAAGTCATATAACTTCACAGGTTGTATGTGCTATCACACGATATTTTGATTTCACTTTTGACCGGATTATGATATTTTATTTCTTAGTTTTCCATAACACAAGGTTGCCCATAAAAATACAGTAAGCCTAATTATGTCAACTCCTACATTGTCAAGTCAAAATCTGTTAGCCAAATTTGCTCCTGCTTTGGCATCACTGTTTTCACTAGGAGTTACCCTAATTAGGTTTTATTTTGCTCGGAAAGTTGTGATTTGATGGCATCAGTTGATAAAATTGCAAGTTGCTTTTCTTTCCAAGTATGAGAAGTCTGTCCACTTGGGGTGATGTCCTGAATGATTTCTAATGAGGACATTTATGCGGCGGCAGGATTTGTCATTGGTTTAAGTACAAAAAATGTTCTCTCTCATGAGCCCTGTCCTTCACTTCATTCTCCCTTCTGGTTTCAAAGTCAGAAATGTCTTCGGATGCGTTGTATATTTTAGCACTTTACGTGTGTATTATGTCACATAATAGGTAGCAATGTAATTAGCCCATGCACAGGAGTTATCTGGTAAAAATCATGTCTTGATTGATGAGCTTAAATATCTTGTATAAGAATCTCCTGAGCATCTCCTCTCAGATGACTGATACCATGCAGAAACTTTAAGGTTTCTTCCACTCAGCTGCTGTATTATTCATTGCCTGGCCCATTTCTGGATAAGCTTAACGAATGAAAACATTGTCGCCTTTTGTTGCACAACACAAGTGCTGGAAAGAAGTTAAATATTTGCCAATCTGTATTTATCTTTATTTCTTAATTTTTGTCGATTAATTCCTATTATCCAGTCTGTTTTATGTATTGAGTAATCCTTTTTATGCAGGTATTCATTATAATGTCTTGCATTATTTCCATCTCCGTAAATTTTAGTACATTTCTCGTGATTGGGAAGACATCGCCTGCCACCTACCAGGTGCTGGAACATCTTAAAACTTGCCTGGTACCGGCATTTAATTATATCTTTCGTCTTTGTTCATACACCCCGAGTCAGCTGTGCCAAGGCTGCTCAAATCATGATACAGTCACGGGAGGTTCGTTGTAATGGTTACATCTTCTTCCCTGAGCCAACTGAGTAGTACTAGTAGCTGCTGTCGTAAGACGTTTCTAATAGCAAGAATTTCTATTCCATTTTGTCATATGTTTGGACGATGCCCCAACAAATAACCCAGTGGTCAGGCTCTCAATGTTGCAGGAAACTGTGATTGTATTTTCTTTTTTTTCCTTAGATTTGAGTTTGGAAAGTTTGTCATATTGGCATTGTTACTGAACTTGGCAACCATTTTCATTGATCATGATATTTTCTACTGCCAGTTGATGTTTTCGCTTTACAAACAGCTATGCACCAGCAACCCTGGATTACTAGTAAGTTATCTTCAACATGGCGTGTATTTACAATAACGAAAAAGTCTTATGTTTTATTAGGTAGGTAGGATCGACTATATAAACCGTTCTCGACATTCAAACTCATTTTTGTTAATATCTTCAGAAAGGATATAATGTGTATTCATACTTTCCAATTTGTCGGCTTTTCTCCTTCCTGGGGATGTTGCCAACCTTCTTCTAACTTGTGACTACCAGAGAAATGGTTTGAATGGCACTATCTAACCGGGTTTGAGCTGATTTTGAATTTGTGTAAACCCCAAATGAATAGATTCGCTGGGAAATCTTCAGAGACTAGCCATTCATCAGCCCTGTACAATCCCTGCTCCCTGGCAGCCCAAAATGAATGGGATTGTGATCCCAATCTAAGAGCCGGATGTCACGGATGGTCGAGCAATATAGAGATTATATGCCATGCAAACGTGATATACAGACAGAGGATATTCACATATACAGTTTATGTATATAAAAATAAATTGTGTAAAAAATTATAGAAAGTTTTGAAGGATTATAAAAAAAAAATGGGGGCATGTAAGGTTCTTAAGTGGAGAAAATTTTAGGGTTTTTTTGAGCTTATTATATGAATAAAGTGTTCTTTTTAAATGAAGAACCAACCATCGTTTAAATGAAAAGTAAAATTTTATAGAAAGTTTCTTAATTTTTTTAAAATAAATTTTCTCATCTCATTTTTTATATATCCAAAAGATTAAAAAAAATGCTTTTATTTTATTACCCCCGTGGTTGCCGACCCCATTAACAACTAACACCTTATTATTATTATTATAAGATGTAATTAGGCGTCGCTCGGGAAATGCTCCATCCAAGTCTCTCCGGTTCGATCAGAACTGTAGTCACAGAGAGCGATGGCGCTTCGGACAATGTTGACGAGGAAAATCGTAGGGTCTGGGTTGGGGATAGGGCTACTGCAATCTCGATCTCTACAGACCGTCGCTCTCCCCGACCTTGCCTACGACTATGGCTCTCTGGAACCCGTCATCAGCGGCGAGATCATGCAGCTACATCACCAAAAGCACCACCAGACTTATGTCACTAACTACAACAAGGCTCTTGAGCAGCTATCTGACGCCTTAGTCAAAGGCGATGCTTCTACTGTTGTCAAATTGCAGGCCGCTATTAAGTTCAATGGCGGAGGTCTCCTCTCTCTCTCTCTCTCTCTCTCTCTCTCTTACTGGGGAAATCAAATGTCGTTTGCTAGGCAATTGGTTCCATGAATTTCGTTGTTGGTATGGAAAATGGGTCGTCTCACTCTTTTTCCATTGGCTATTCGTTGGAATATAATTTTTTCCAGATTCCATAACTTTTCCCCCAAAATTTAGAAAATTATCTATAGAGAATTGGGAAAATGTAGATAAAGAAGGCCTTTGTGTGGACAGTATGTTTGCTGTTATGGCTAGAAAGTCTGGACTGAATACAAGCTTCCTGAATTTTATGTATGCTGTTATATACAAATTAAGCAACTACCAAAAATGCGAATGTTGATTTTGTTTCATACTACAAAGTTTGTATTAACTAATTTTGCTTCTACGCCATTGAGGGCCAATAAGTTCAATATTATGGAATTCGAAATTATAATAATGGTTTGAAGATTTTAATTTAAAAAATTCCCTCAAAATACTAATGATATCCTGTTTCTCATTTTTCCAATGCCCGTGCATATGAGATACAGTATATTTGTTTCTCAGCCTAAACCTTTTTTTTTTCTTACGCGTATTTATGGACGAACTATTTCTAAACTTCTACAGAACTCATTCTTGATTTAATAAGTAAAATCTACAACTTAAGTACTGCTGAACACACTTCCTCATCTTCTCTCTGGAGTTCTATCATTGTATCGGCTGGAAGATGATGATGGATGAGGGAACAAAGGTAGAGGTGACGACATAAAGTCAGTGGAGTGGCTGCTGGTAAAAGGAGAGGGGTAGATAGTGGCTTGGCAGAGCCTAGGGGAAGAAAATACAAAAGATTGAACTGTATATTTGTTGAAAATTTCCTATCTTTTTATATTGGAAAATGAGTTGAGTGGAAGTAGGAACAACTTCATTCATTAATATATGCAAAAGAAACCTTCTTATGCATCAACACGTCTTTAGGGAGGAAGACTCTTCCCATACATCCACTGTGTAAGAAAATAGGATGGATAAATACTTTTTGAATGTTGACTTTATAGAAAATTTTCAAATGTGTATTATTGTATTTGGAAAAAGATCTCAACTACCATCTAAATGGGTTTTCAACCTACAAATAACTAAACGGGATATCATGGTGCCCGGGTGCCAGCATTGAATTTGTTGGTTAATCAGAAGCATTTAAAGCAAAATTAATTGATACTGATTTATATAGCATTAAACATTAAGAAAAAAGCTGGT
Source organism: Nepenthes alata (assembly GCA_028571085.2). Lineage (NCBI taxonomy): Eukaryota > Viridiplantae > Streptophyta > Magnoliopsida > Caryophyllales > Nepenthaceae > Nepenthes > Nepenthes alata. The sequence goes on along the minus strand of JAOVVI020019637.1, from coordinate 921 downwards.
GTAGTGTAAAACAAAATGAATATTCACAATTTTTCATAATGGATAAATGATTTTGATTATATATAAGAGCATACATTGTCCATGAAACTTGTTTACTCTTCAAAACTAGTCCTTGTTGTGGCATGCCTGAAACCTATGCAATAAAATAGGGACTGATGGTAGCATTTCTTGTGGAAACTTTGCGTGTAGTATAGAGCACAATTATCCAATCATATGGAATGTGGGGAAAAGTGATGTGAAGCTGAGTAAAAGGTATCAATTGCAGTTTGGATCTAGAAAAGGAGATACATGAGGAAAATTGTTCAAACTTGGTCATCCATTTTGAGCATTTTGAATTAATTTCATATGTTTCTTGCTCTTTTAATTTACCTTTTCGCTGATTCAAATTTAGCCTCAAAATAATCCAAACATTCTCAAAAACTCTTACAGATGAAGAGAACTTGAGGCAACTTCTTAACAACCGAAAAAGTTGTTTAAGGGATGAAGTGTCTATTTATGGAAATGCTATTGTTGGAAGATAGGTCTGTGATGATAAAAGACTGCATAAAGGAAGAGTTTTACTTTGGAAAAGACATAAAACTAATTTTAGGTTCGTTACTTTATAGTCATAGTCATCAAGTGAGAGGGTGGGAATGTGACTTTGTGCACCACTAACTTGTTTCATCAGTTCTCTTTTTTTTCATATAGGACAAAAAGAATGAGAAAAGACAGTTTTTCCCTTCTATTTATGCTTCATTTACTAACAAGGTCTCCCTAGTGGACCAACATTGTTTTGAATGTAATCTCTTTCTCATCAAGTGAGAGGGTAGTGGAATGTGACTTTGTGCACCACTAACATGTTTCATCCGTTCTCTCTCTTTTTTCTTCATATAGGACAAAAAGAATGAGAAAAGACAATTTTTCCCTACTATTTATGCTTCA
>JAOVVI020019634.1:0-10067 GCA_028571085.2 Nepenthes alata | reverse complement strand
TTCCTTGTTCTTATAGCCTTTGTTCTTAACTTCAAACAATTGAAGTTCGTATAGCCTTTCCTTTAATATCTTAAAACTGAAGGTCTTTTATCAAACAGAGGTCTTACTTATCAAAGCCGGAGGTCTTTTCTCAAAAGCCGGTTTCAAATCATTGATCTTATATGTCGCTTTACAAGCCGGATTCAAATCCATGGGACAAATTCCGATTTCAAAACAAGTTCTAAGGCCGGTTTCAATTTCAACAAGCAAAGGGGCCGAACTTGATTTCATGTTCAAATGGCCGATTTTGATTTCATCATGCAATGGGGCCGAACTTGATTTCATGCAAAGGGGCCGAACTTGATTTTATGTTCAAATGGCCGGTTTTGATTTCATCATGTAAAGGTGGCCGGTTTGGATTTCATATTCAAAGGTGGCTGGTTTTATTTTTATACAAGGGGAAACCGGTCTTCTTTTATGCTTAAGGGAAGGCTGAACCTCTTTTATGCTTAAGGGAAGGCCGAACTTCTTTTATGCTTAAGGGAAGGCCGAACCTAATTTCACATTAGGGCTGGCTTCCTTTCTTTTAACAAAATCGGAGGTCATTTATTAAAAGCCAAGGGTCATATGTCAAAAGCCGAAGGTCTTTTCACAAAGGTCGGAGGTCTTTCATCAAAAGTCGGAGGTCTCTTTTTTAAAACCTGAGTTCCTTTCTTAAAAAGCCGGAGGTCTTTTTCTTAAACATGTAATTATCAAAGTTCACGCAGATCAACAAATAACCATATTTCATGCATAAAGAAACTAAACATCATGAATAACAGGGCTTCTTTTAAACATGCGGGTAACATAGATTCTTCCTTATATCATATGATCAGAGAAAATATCATGCATACCGTAATATAAGTTCATAAAAAATCTGACATACTTGTGTTGCAAACATGCATATACTTGCATTAAATCATGATCTTAAGACAAAGGGAAAACACTTGCATCAAATCATGAACTTAAGGGGGGGTACTCTTGCCTAAATTCCTTTACTCCGCCTTGAAATTCTGGTTTTTTCTTCACTATAAAATTCTGTCGCGAGACTCTTCCTAACCTTTTTCCTTAAGCTCTCAATTACTATTTATAAGACTTTGGTTTGACGGTAGTAGGTAAGGCAGGTCAACCACTATGGGGTGGTTGGGAGTTGGTGACCAACTCAGGCATGATTATTTCTGACTCTACTTTTTACGATGGTTTTTTTATTATTTTTGGTCAACTGGCCTTGACCGGATTTAGGTTTCTCCTGCTTACACATTCCGGTCAACTAGTGTTGACCGAATTGTACTTACCTTTAACATTTCCGGTCAACTGGTGTTGACCGGTTTGCTTTCCTCTTTCCTTTCCTTCCAGTCAACTAGCATTGACCGGATAGCCTTCCTTTACGTTTTTTGGTCAACAGACGTTGACTGGATTACTTCTTCCCTCACGCTTTCCGGTCAACTCTAGTCGACCGGATTACTATCCTTATCTCATTTTCCGGTCAACTTGCATTGACCGAATATCCCTTGATTTCCCTCAACTCCTTAATTATATTGACTCGATGTCAGGGATTTTCAATGTTTTAGGATCTGGGCCATTACACAAACAACGTTTGACAAGCGCTCGAGGTGCCAGTTTGGGTATTTAAATGCGCAAAATATTTTCTTCAACAATTTTTTGGAAAAATCAAAGAGAGGAGAGAGAGAACGCGAAGGAGAAGTGAGTGAAGGGGAGATCGAGGCTCTCAGGTTTGTTTTTGACTTAGAGCTTGTTGAAGAAATTATAGATCGGGCCAAGGCAGGTGAACTCAATACTTTTCTTTCTCTTGTTGCACCTTTTGTTCCATTCCTCTTAGGTATTTTTGTTTAGATACCTGTCCAAGTTTGTATTTTATAATACCCATGTCTTGAGTATGCATATTTATTAATTTTATGTCCGATTTCTAAGTATTGTGCGGTATTATACTCTAACAAAACCCTAACCCGATGCCCCTCCTTTTTACTCATTTATTTTAAAGTTTTTGCATGATTTAGCTTTAGAAAATTGGAACTGTAGTTAGTGGACATGATTATTTAATGTTTAATTACATGTATTTTATACATGATATTTTGTATATTCCAGAAATTATGTGTGGTAGCTTTGTAAAGGAAGTTGTGGTCTGTAAGTTCTAAAGTTATATTTGGCTTATTGTGATAAGAATTTTCTAAATTTTCCAAGCTCTATGTTGATTTGTGCATGTATTTAAAGTCATGTGAAGATTTAATCTCACAGGAATATGAAAATGTGTACCAGTATACTCAATAATATAATTGTCTGTATTTGTATCCAAGAATTATACAAGTTATGAAAAGTACAAGAAGGGAACTCCACAATATGTTATGTTTGATGATTTGTTATCCAGGGAGTGAGAACCATATATAAGAATATGTTGGACCTTCCCTTAAGAATAAGTAATCATGAAACTTTACCAAGGATTTATATTTCAGATGGTAGTATGCCCTGGGCCACGGGGTATGCTATGGTGGCATAAGAATAAGGACTATTAGCCCAGTATATTCGGGATTAAAGGTATACTGTTTACCACAGGATGTTAAATTTGATGTACGTGGGTAGGCCTTAGATTGTATGGACCGAACATAATCCTTTCCTCAATTTGTCTGTTCTATTAGTTGATAAGACCTACTAGCCCTGGTCCTCAAAGAGAAAGAAATTTCTGCATGTTTCAGAATCTAAATTAATCAGAAATAAAATGTGAAAAAAAAGAGTTCCGAAAATACATTTGATTATGCTTTATAGTTATGCATTTATATTATACTCCTATTCCCTTTCTCTTAATTTATTTTGAGTATATTGCTTATTGTTCTTGATTATATTATGTCTTACTGAGTATTCGACTCACTTCTTACTATTTTCTTGCCTTCAGATGAGCACGACTTTATGCTTGACGAGGCGGAGTAGAGATTAGCAGTGGGCTAGGCAGTAGACTTGGAAGATTGTTCTGTAGACTCAGACTTTTGTGGTTTTCTAATTATGTATGGAGGAAATTTTGTATGTTCTAATGGATATGTATTTGTACATTGATGATGTACAAATAGTTTAATTTTCACCATGTATTGATAGATATATATGCTTTTGCAGGTTGTTATGGTTGATTTTTAGGTACCTAGTATCATCTCTTATTTGCTGATGTTGTATCCAGGAGATATGATGTTGGAGCCACCTATAAGTTTTGTGGCTTTTGGATCCTATGTATATATTGTGGATGTATATAAATATTGTATAGGGATATTGTACAAGTTTATATTTAATTTGACAGCCATTTTACAGGCCAAACCTTACTGAGTTTTGGTTAGAATATGGTCCGTCACATGGCCACTACTTATACTTTCTTTAGATCCACAGAAATGCCTCCTTTAGAAATGATATGACCAAAAATGATAATTTCTCTAATCAAAACTCGCATTTCTTCAATTTAACAAACAATCACCTTTCTCTCAATATCAACAATGCAATCCCCAAATGAGTCTCATACTCCTCAAAGCTCCTCGATAAAATTTGAATGTCATCAATAAAAACTATCATGAACTGATTTAAGTACGGCTAAAAAATTTAGTTCATTAGATCCATAAATGATGTTGGCACATTCATCAACCTAAATAGCATCACTAAAAACTCATAATGGTCATACCGTGTCCTAAAAGCTATCTTAGGAATATCCTCCTACTTAATCCTCAATTGGTGATATCTCGAACGTAGATCAATCTTTGAGAATACGCGAACTCCTTATAACTGATCAAATAAATCATTAATCATTCGGAAGGGATACTTATTATTACTCTTGATCTTATTTAGTTCTTGATAAACTACGCACAATCTCATTGACCCATCTTTCTTCTTTACAAATAGCACAGGAGTGCCCTACCACGAGATACTTATCTGAATAAATCCCTTTCCCAATAGATCCTACGACTGCTACTTCAATTTCTTTAACTCAAATGGGGCCTGTGAGGTTCCGTGTGAGGCCCCAGAATAAAAAATGTGATAATTAGATGTAACTAAAATAATTAATGTCATTAAGAGGCCAGTTATGTAGACAAAAAGTGATAGTTGAAAGTAAAAAAAAAAGTTGGAAAAATACCCGAGTTCAGCAAGCAGCCGAATGGCGCCAGCTGTGCGCCCGAGGTGCTACAGTGAGTGAAAAATCTAGTAGCTACTCCGCTTGCCGCATGCCCTCTGGCGATTCGAGCGTGTTTAACAGAATGTCGCCCGCTCGTTGAGCGCTCGAGGTGTGCTCGAGCGTCGAAAATAGAATACGGCCCGCTAGCTGAGCGCTCGAGGCACGCTCGAGCGCGGCCCCAATTTTACACTCGCGTTCTAGTTTTGTTTTGGTTATAAATAGAGGAGAAAAGGAAAAAGGGAGAGAGAGAAAGCAGAGTACGCATGAAGGAGAGGAAGAAGAAGAAGGGAGGAGAAGAAGGGGAAATCACTAGTTCCAACTCACACTCGGTAAAATAACGGTAGATCGGGCAAAGGCAAGTGTACTACAAACGTTGTTTTTCATTTTCACCGATTCTCTTACTTTAAAGTTGATGAAAATGTTGCAAAAATGATGTTGATGCATGTTTAAAGTAAATGAAGCATGTTTCCTTCGATTGTTCAGTTAGATTTCGTGTTTATCCATGTTTATTGTAAGTTTTGGCTTTGATTTCATGTATAAGCATGTAAATGGTGTTTGATTTGTCTCGGAAAGTACGTGATGAAACCCTAGCTCAAAAATATTGTGAAATTTGAGTAAATTGTATGGTTTAATGTATATGCATGGAATTTATGGCATTAATTTCATGAACAAGCACATGTTATAGATCGATTTGAGTCCGAAAGTTTTGGCGAAGCCCTAGGTGCAAAAATGAAGAGGTTTTGATGAGTTTTAACCGTAGCTTCTGTTATATAAAAGTTAATGGACATTGAAATGAACCTTCCAGTATAATTTGTTTTTGAAAATATGTACAGACTTATACCGATAAAATTTCTATGTACTTTTTGAAGTTAGCTGAAAGTAAATTGTGAAAGTCTGATTGTGAAAGAAGGTTTTCAATAAAGAAGTTATTTCCATTATAGTTATTTTGGGACCCGGGACTGACTATAGTCCAGGTAAGTTCTCGGGCGAGGTCTTAGAACTTACGATGGTAATCGAGGATAGCTCTGTCCATGGGGTGATTCATCGTCTGCTATGTCCTCAAGGGCGTTAAGCCAGATGGGACATAGGCTACTTTCGAGTGGCATAGAGTACAGAGATCACTGGGGATGGGATATATGACAGTGATAGGCTTTGAATTGTGTGGAGTGAACACAATCTATTCTCGATCATTCGCCCCCTCAACTAGTAGGGTACGCTAGCAGGGTCTGATATCGTTATACTATTTTACAGTGAAAAGATGATAGTGTATCGTTTACAGTGAAAAGACGATAGTGTATCGTTTATAGTGAAAAGATGATAGTGGATTGTTTACAGTGAAAAGACGATACTGTATCGTTTATAGTGAAAAGATGATAACATATCGTTTACAGTGAAAAGACGATAGTTTATCGTTTATAGTGAAAAGATGATAACGTATCATTTACATTGAAAAGATAATAGTATATCGTTTATAGTGAAAATATGATAACGTATCGTCTACAGTGAAAAGATGACAGTGTATCGTTACAGAGTATTGTTGATAGTGAACAGTACAGAGTATCATTTTCAATTTTACAGTGTATTGTTAAAACTTATAGTTTATTGTTTAATAGTTCACAGTGTATGGATTTCTGAATGATGAGGTTTAATATCGTTAAAGTATGCCTTTACTATTTTCTAGATGAGATTTTGTTTAAACGTTCTGGTTCTGCACAGTTATATGATCGTTTTGCATCACAGTTTTTCCGCTCATATGCATGTACCTTGCTGGGCCTCGGCTCACTGTTTTATTATTTTTCTCCCCTCCAGATGAGACAGTAGAGTTATTACCTGACGAGAAAGAGCAAATAAAGAGAAGTTTTCTGACGACTTTTGATGACCTAGAGCATATTGGAGCTATTTTTGAAGAGCTTGTTAACGTAAAGACTTGGCTGGAATTGTGATTTTGTATACTGATCTTATGTCTATGGATGTTCTTGAACATGTAAATTTTGTATAAAAAGCATATGATGTGTTTGATTGTAAAAAGGAAAAGTTATGCTTCTGCGGGTTACTAGTATGACTTCCGCTCTAAACTTTTGGATATACTGTATAGGTCCTAGACGGCATCTCGTTATCGAACTATTAGTGTAGCTAACACTTTATAAATTTATACCATGGATGGCACATGTGATCCAGTGTATGCATGTTGTAGGAAGAGCTGTGAATGATTGATAGTATCGTTAATTATGTTTCTATCTTGACGGAAGATTTTGAGAAAAAAAAGAAAAGAAAACCCGTTCCGTCACAACAGGCACCATTCGGGTTCTTCAAAACATCCTTTTATCGAATCTGCTTGGTATAAGATCGAGACAAGTATCCTCTAATCTTATTATTCTCTGGTCTCATATCTGATAATATTTTGTTTTGATTTGGAGGTTTTAAGTTCGTATATATACTTTTAACTAGCCTGTTCATTCTCCTTGTGCACGCATGATAATTTTACCGGTTTTTAAGGGATTTGTTCAATTTCTGTTATTTTTTGAGGGTTTTGTAATTTTTTGAAAAATAGGCAAATATCAGACACTACATATTTTCATATCTATATATTTGTATGAAAATGAGTATGAAATCTTACATGAGCCATACATTTTCACATACATGTACTGGGGTTATGGTTACTACCTTTGGATTTGATATTGTATATTCTAACTAGCTTCTAATGAGGAAATATTTGTTATTTGAAATCCCTTTCCGCCAGTAGCAAATGCTTTGATGTAGTGACCCACCCCTTTGGATATTCAATTAGAATTTATAATATATTTGAACATCTTAATATATCTGACAAACTTGAGGATTGTACCCGAAATCACGAGTGATAAAATATAGTGAGTAACCTTACCTATGGGAGATAGAGCACATAGGTAGCCTAGCATGTTAGCCTAAACTATATTCAATTTGGCCTAAAATTATCAAGAGTATGTGTAATCCTTCATCACGTTAGTCTTTAAATAATCAAAACTTAAATTTAGTACATGCTTTGCATTTTGGTATGGATTTGTATTCAAACATTGATTTGTACTTAGATTTTAGATTTGTAAATTTTACCCATAGATGGATTTTGGTATGTCTCGTATATTTGATTTTAATTATATATTTTGATCAAAACTTTGGATTATCTATTTACGGTGCTAATCCAACTTCTACACAAGTGATTGCATCATCTAGCTATTGGATTGTCCCTGATCACGATTTGATCAAACATTGGATTGGACATTAGATTTGACACTGGATTGGACAACTGCTTGGACATCTATTATCTGATTTGATATCTGGATCACTTTTGTTATATATATACACATTCCGAGAGGACTATTTTTTTATTGGATATTTGTTTTAAATTTAATATATGATTTGAGTACGAGACTATCATTGATTTTGGATATTGGATTTTATTTCAGATTTGACGATTGGATTTTTTTATATCAACAATTTGGGTTTAGTTTTGTTGTCTAATTTGACATTTGTTCTTAGATCCTCCCTCAAATTTTTGGACACATTGGTTTATTTATATGATATTTACTAAGTTGTAGACTCATATTTTATATTTTATCCCTTCAGAGTAGAGGGCTTGGATATACTATAAGATCTTGAAGCATGGTTTAGCGTGCCATCATATATTTTGGTGAGTATTGTATTATTTAGAATGATGATTTTGCTATATTTTGTTCCTTTTGGATTGGGTTTATTATGGGTTATATTTTGGATATTAGAGTTAGCCAAGTGCAAGTCTTTGGTCAGTATATTTAGGAAATTAAGAATTTATTATTTTATGTGAACGAGTTGTTATTATTATTTAGTTGTTTCTCTTACGACTATTTGGAGCACGTCATGTTTGTGTTGTCTAAATGATTGTTTGATGAGGTCCTATGATGGGTTTTCTTTTGGGTCTGTCTATTATTGTTATTTGGATAATGAAGATATTTTTTCTGTCTGTTATGTTATACCCAATTTAGAATTTATTTATCTGTTAATTAAAACATAGTTATTTATTAAATTAAGTTCCATTGTTCAGGTTCATGATAGCTTCCAAGATTGATTAAAATGAAGGATCCTTTTACTGTTTGAGGATGAAATTTTAGGTGCATCAACCTTTGTCTTTGTAAAAACTTTAGACTGCTGATCACTTGAGGGGGATGACATAATGTTTTGCCTTGGATATGATGCCGCGGTGACAAAGATGGTTTTTGAATCAATATTAGCATTTAAGGCATTAGTAAATATCCCACTTTTGTTTCCGCTGTCGTTTCCTAGATCAAACAAATTGTCTAGTTTGTTAAATCCACTTGAAAATTATTTTAAAGCATGTTGAGCACTTTCAAGATCCGATTCAGGAGACTTGATTTTTTCTATAAAAGAGAGATTCAAATTTTTAAGTTTTTGAGTTTTGGTATCTAGCTCATTTCTAAGAATGGATTTTTCTTTTTTGATTTTTGCCAATTTGTTGTGATGGACCATGTCCCGAAACCCGTCATTAATCTTATTCATAACATATTATCTTTTACTCATCAATATAGTTAGTTAAATAGATTATAATCACTAGGACGTGAGTCTTTACTGTAATTACTTCAACTCACTTATACATAAATAATAATCTTGACATATATAGAATCTCAACACATTGCCACTGTGACGGAACAAATTTTTTTTTTCTCTCAAAAGCTTCCGTCAAAACAGAAACACCATTAATGGTCTAAAACATAAGGCAAGACTCCTGCAGAAATTTTGACAGAGTCTCCTTTGTAATTGGATAAAAAATCCAAAAATACAGCCTATAAAATCATCCATAACTAGCACACAACTTTCCATCATTCACAATTCCTACAACAAACATACACAGGATCACATGTGCCATCCATGACACAAATCCATAAAAATATTAGCTACGCTAACAGTTTAATAACGAGATGCCGTCTAGGACCTGTACCGTAAATCCAGAGCTTTAGTGCGGAAGTTAAACTAATAACCTACAGAAGCATAGTTTTTTCTTTTTACAGACATACATATCATATGCTTTTCATACAAAAATCTACATGTTCTAGAACATCAATAAACTTAAGATCGGTATACAAAATAGCATTTCTAGCTAAGTATTTACATCCACAAGCTCTTCAAAAATGGCTCCACAATACTCTAAGTCATCAAAAGCCTTCAGAAGCTTCTCTTAGATTACACATTTTCATCTGGTAATAGCTCTACTGTCTCAACTGAAGGGGAAAAAATACTAAAATAGTGAGCAAGGTACATGCACATGAGTAGAAAAACAGTGATGCAGAACAGTCATGTAACTATGTATAAGCAGAACGGTAATTAGAATGTACTCCAGCAAACAGAGAAAACATGCTTTGACCATATTATACTTCAGAATCAGAAATCAGTAGTTAGAAATCGGTAATCAGTAACCCTTATAATCCAGAAAGCAGAATCAGAAATTTCTCTTTTATTCAAAATAGTATAGTAATCGGTACGAAACAAAAATCAGTATAATAACGGTACAGAACAGAACAGTATAAACCCTGCCAGTATACCTTACTAGCTGAGGGGGCGAATAATCGAGGATAGATTGTGTTCACTCCACACAATCTAAGGCCTGTAACTGTTATATGGGTATCCCATCTTACGGGATGGGACGGTATGCCACTCGAAGTAGGTCGATAACAGAATCCTCCTGCCGTAACGCCCCGAGGCAGGGCGGACCATAAATAACTTCATGGACATAGTTATCCTCGATTATCACCGTAAAGTCCTAAGGCATGCCGGAGAACCTATCTGGACTGTAGTCAGTCCCGGGTCTAATTTAACAGTAACAGAAATAACCTTTTTATTGAAACTTTCTTTCATAATCATA
>JAOVVI020019633.1:0-10067 GCA_028571085.2 Nepenthes alata | reverse complement strand
CAATCTTTTCAGCATGTGTATATCGAGTTTCAGCGTTGGCTAGGGTCTTGCTTACGTAATGGATTGGTTGTATATTTACTTCTTGCCTAACTAGGACCGAACTTATCGCCACAGACGAAACAACTAAGTACAAGAATAATTCTTCTCCTGTTTTTGGCGAAGCCAATAAGGGAGGACTAGACAAGTATTCTTTTAGTTCTTGGAAAACTTTTTGACAATCAGAGGACCAAACAAATTCATTTGTCTTGGTTCCTCTTAAGGCCTTGAAGAAAGGTAAATATCTTTCCGCTGACTTGGACAGGAATCGAGAAAGTGATGCTAACCTTCCAATGAGCCTTTGAACTTTCTTAACCGTTTGTGGAGGTTTGATTTCAATAATGGCCTTTATCTTCTCAGGGTTGGCTTCAATTCCTCGTCTAGAGACAATGAAGCCTAGAAATTTTTCAGAGGAAACTCCGAAAGCATATTTGGTTGGATTTAACTTCATCTGATATTTTTGAAGTATCTTAAATGCTTCGTTAAGATCGTCCACATGATCCCTTGCAGTTTTGCTTTTAACAAGCATACAATCCACATAGACTTCCATATTTTTGCCGATCTGTGCTTGAAATATTTTATTAACGAGCCGTTGGTATGTGGCTCCGGCATTTTTTAGGCCGAACGGCATAACCTTGCAACAGTAAGTTCCTTGATCTGTTATGAAAGAGGTAAGTTTTTAATCTTCAGGACTCATCCGGATTTGGTTGTAGCCTGAGTAAGCATCCATAAAACTTAACTATTCGTGTCCCGATGTTGAATCCACCAATAAATCTATTCTTGACAGTGGAAATTTATTAGCCGATCACGAGCAGGCTTGGAGAGGGAAGACCCTATTACCACATACTTGTCCGGATTAATAGGGTCAAGAAGAACTTGATCGGTTGTTTCTCCGAACTTGGCCAGTTGTAAGAAAATTTTATCCCAATAATCAAGATCTTCGATCAGTTCATCAGGAATCGTTTGACTGATTTGGGAAAGATATCAAGATCGGACAACTATTTGATCCCCTAGGACTCCACCAACGACGCAAGTGGTTAAGAATTTCATCTTCAAATGAGGTCTAATATAGCATTATAAACTGATGGTAAATCAACTACCAAGAATGATAGCATACGTGATGTCACTCTAGGGTATGTTACGAGAGTTACTTCTAACTGAATAATCCATTGTACTTGAACTGGTTCATTATCTAATCCATAAAGAGGTACTTCAGCTGTTCTTAAATTGGTTCTTTTTAGTCTCAATTTAATAAATGCATCGAGGTAAAGTAAATTACTTGAACTTTTATTATCTATGAAAACCCGTTTCAGTTGGTAGTCAACTTTATCATCTGAAATAAGCATTGATATAACAAGAGGATCAGAGTGAGGATATTGTACATGCTCCATATCATCCCTACCAAAACGAATAACATCATCTTCAATCTCACTTTTTGATTTTTTAATCTTAACATCATTCTCAAGCCGATCAGGCCGATATACTCTTGATGACTTGCCAGTAATCATATTGACCACGCCAATAGCAACTCGATTTTTTGGCACTTGTTGTTGACTTTCTTCTGTTATTTCAACAGTAATTTTTTTGAAATCTTTCAGAAACTGTCAGATACCCTATTCGGATGAGTGCTTCTATCTCCTTCTGTAAAGTTTGGCATTCTTCAGTGCTATATCCCGGTGAGTGATGATAATGACAAAACTTTATCCGATCTCCAGCTTCTGGATTTTTGGATGGCTTAGGCCATTTAAGGAATTTTTCAGCCATTATTTGCATGAGGATATTCGTTCGAGATTTATTCAGGGGTGTTAGATTTAAAGGCTTAAATTTTCTAGCAAATTCAGGTCCTGTTTTGGGTTGTTTTCTTTCTTGTGAATAAGTTGCTTCCTTTCTTTCCATTAGGTGGTCATCGCTGATTGTTGTCCAGCGGCAGTGACTTTTTGGCTTCATTAGCTTCTTCAGCGGCGATGTATGCTCGAGTTATCGTTTCTGCTTCTCGAAAGGTTTTTGGATCGCTATGCGCCAGGTGTTTAAAAAATTCTCCTTGCTCCAAAGTTGATATAAAAGTATTCAACTTTACTTGATCAGTTATTCGTAGGATTTGCCGAGCTTCTTCAGTGAACTGAACTAAGAAACTTTTTAGGCTTTCATTTGACCCTTGCTTTATCCTGGCAAGATGCCAGGGTTATTTTTCAATTCTTCTGCTGCTAGCTAATTGGGTCAAAAAATTATCTGCTAATTCTTCAAACGATTGAATTGAATTTGGCTGTAGTCGGTAGAACCAGATTCGAGCATCTCCTTTGAGAGTTATCGGAAAACATTGGCACATGGTCATTTCATCTAGGCCTTGGAAACTCAGAAGGGTTCTGAAGTGATCTAGATGATCCATAGGGTCAGTGCTCCCATCATAAGTATCCAAAGCTGGCATTTTAAATTTATGCGGGAGTGATCTCGTTCGGATTTCCATTGTAAATGGCGATCCATGTAAGCTTATTGGGCGTTCTTCTGTGTTTCCTCCAAACATATGTTTCCAAATTTTTTCTACTTTTTCTTCCATCTGAGGAACAATAGATCTCTTTGCATTGAGATATGTTCTTAGTTCCACTGGTCGTATCTCTTGCTGAGTTGGACGAATGTTTTCTCGTTCTATATGCTTATTACAGGAAACAGCTTCATGATCACGTGGTCTTTCACCCCTTTGAGAGCATTGTGTATTTTGACGATCCTGATTTTGATTTTGCGGGACAGGTCCTAATCGTCCTTCTAGACGAGATCGAGCTCCTAATCGAGATTGGCCCTCTTGGTGAGATCGGTCTCTTAATTGAGGTCGGCCTTCGAATTGAGATCGGCCTCTTAATTGGGATCGGTCTCTTAATTGAGATCGGCCTTCCAATTGAGATCGGCCTCTTGTATTACTCGAAGCCACTTGTTCTTGAATTTCTGCTTGGTGGGTGGTATATTTTCTTTTATGATTCTTTCTTTTGTCGACTTCGGCTGGTGTGACGATAGGATTAGCAGGCTGATCATGTTTAAACTGAGCACAGAGATTGTGAATTGCTTCTGTCATGCTGTCCATCCGAGTGTTAAATGTTCGTATTATCTCTTCTTGTCGATTCTCCATTTGAATGACAGCGGTAGGTAGATTATTGATAGTAGTAGCATCTCTTGTTGGAATATTAGTTCGGGATCTCGTATTGACCATTTTTTTTTAGAATGGAATGTGAGAACTGGTTTTTTGTTTGTTTCCCACAGACGGCGCCAATGATGCGACTCAAGATTCAAGATCTAAAGAAAAAATCATTTAATGCTGAGACCTTGAAAGAATAAATCAAGTATTAAATTATAGAAGTCGTGAATTTAGGCATCACAATGTTTTTTGAAAAGCCTCATTCCTTAAAGGGAAGTCTTTTCCTTTTATAAGCCTTTTCTTCTCCTATCTTTCTGGTTTGATCATTCAGGTAACGTCCGTTAACTTTGATCGGTTGTAGTCATCTTTATCCATTTTGGTCAGTTTGACCCGTTACCGCCGGTTCGGTCCGTTGTACAACCGTTCTCTATGAACAGTTTTCTTCACTTGTTAATTGTAATAACTCAAAATCCAATGGGCTTCCTTTAATGGGCCATAAAAATTAATCCATATACGGTTGTACCCATCAAAGAGGTAGATTTTAAAAGAAGACGGTTCCCACTCTCCTCTTGCTATAGTGATATAGGCCTGTTAGTTGAATGGCCTCAGGGTTGACGGATTATTATTATTTTTTTAAAATTATATGATTTAAGATTATTTTAAAAGTGAAAAGTAGAAATTTAGAAAGTAATCTATCCCGTTATTTTGATTTTATTCTTCTATTCGGTAAGGAAGAGGGTAAAAGAGTTTAATATTTTGAATGAGCATAATGAAATTGAATTTATAAGAAATATTTAGGAGATATTATTCGGTCGTTTTTGAAATATCTGTGCGTATTTATTTATTTATCTAAGAATTTGCTATTGCAGATATATTAATAAAATATTACATTATTAAAAATGTGCTAAAGATTTTTTTCTTTTTTTTTCTTTTCTTTTATAGATATGCTAATTCTTATATGGGGTATCACATTAACAGAAACCTACGGGTAAATGTCACTCACATTAGAGCATTTGTATTGGATGAGTCAAGATGATTAGCGACGTGATGTTTTCAATATATATATATATATATATATATGTCTTTTGTTTCATTGACAACCAAACAAATAAGTTTTTTAATGAAAAGTAAAATTTTAAAAATATATTTATTACTATAATTTAAATTTATTCAGAATTAAACTTGCATTTTATAATTTCTTGGATTTCAATAAGCACTGTATTACATGTATATGTAGGGCCTAAAATACCTTGAACTATACTCTGGAAAATTGTTTTATAGCCATGTTAAGTAGATGGCAGAGATTGAATATAATATATGTTCACCCTTTGTCATGGACAAGTGAGTGAGAATTCATTTATTTATTTATTTATTTATTTTGGGTATTGTCTTGTGACCTTATGTTTAGGAGCTTGCACTGGTACATGTCTCCAAAGCTGAACGAACCATTTAGAGTTGGGCTCGATGTGATCACGTTACGGGTCTTATGCGGGTTGATCCTACACATGTAGGATTACCTATAAATGCAGACTATGAGATAGGTTTTGGTACATCTTTTACCATTTTAGACTTTAATTGACTTTATCTATTATTCAACAACATTTCATTTCATGGCTTCGTATTAAAACGAGAAGCCAAACACAACAATACGGAGGATTGAGGGATTAGACTTGGAACGTTCCAAAAAAACAGTAGGCGGGTACGAATAAACGGCAATGAACCCAGCCGACTAACTGATGGATGGTTCAGGGTCCCTTTAGCTGAACCATACAGTGACACCATACTACTGGAATATATTACTCATACAGGGTCCCTTTAGACTTGGAACGTTCCAAAAAAACAGTAGGCGGGTACGAATAAACGGCAATGAACCCAGCCGAACCATACAGTGACACCATACTACTGGAATATATTACTCATATACATGCATGCATGTGGAGAAATGGGTTGGCAAGCCCATAAATGATGTTGACGGAGAAATGGGTTGAAACTGTGAATATGATGAGAAGTCATCGTCGCCGAGATTCGATGCACTGTGCATAATGTTGAATATGGAGTATACCCATGAATTAATTGATTGCTAGAGACCGGACCGTGCATCTCTTCTGCCATCCCCCCCCCCCTATTTGGTGTAGCTGAATGCTGGTGATACTGGGGCCTCGTCCACATGGGCTTTGCCTTATTTTTCTTCTAGTCTAAGATGTAAATATTTAAATGAATTGTTATAACTTAAACTATTCTTTAAGATATAAAAAAATTACAAAAAAGAAATGACTTTGAGATTGGAATAGATCCGACTTGATCACTCCATGCCCTCGGCCCTTGTCGTAATAAATTAGTGCACGGTCTAAACACAGCTATTCAAAGTACTCAACATGAATGCAGTGCAAATTAAACCAATTAGTATGTAAGGGCATTCACCAAAACTGAACATATGCAATGTGTCATTTTGCATATTATGCTACCCTAATAAAAAAAATATGAATATCAAATTGAATGATAAAATAGAATTTGATCCAAGTTATTTATATAAAATATTAACATATAATGCCAAACTCAATATATTTATTTATTTCATAAAAAATGAATAATTTTTTTAAATCTTTGATAAAATCCAACAAAATTTAAAAACTTTTGTTAAAAATCACATGCATGCATCGATATTTAAAGTATGTATATATAAAATGTAGCATACATGTGGCGACCCAAATCGAAATACTCGAACACGGCATCGGGCCGCACACGCGGAACCCAAAAATTTAAAACCAAAACATAATCTCTATATTTTTACTATTCTATTCATTCGAGTTTTTATATTATTATAAATCAACAACATAAAATATGTAAAACTTAATAATAAACTAAAATATCATCTTGTTATTAGAATTCTCTGCTCAAGCCCTTTACCTTCATGCTAGATACTGTCATCAATCTGGAGCCAAGAAAAACACAAGGATGAGCCAAAGCCTAGTAAGCGATATAATCAATAATGCTAACAACAATAAAAATATCGAATATCATTCACTAAGGGCTCTACAAACCCTAACAATCTACTATATCCGAGACGGAATACAACATTAGAACTTAAACAAAACATTTCAAATAAAGAAATTGTGAGATATATTAGTCAACCAAATTATAATCAATTGACATTTTTTCTTTGTAAAGATCAAAATTAACTAACTATTAAAATGTTATATGATAATCAAAACTCATATATAATAAGATTTAATAATATTTTCTCTGATTTAAAATTATACACTTCAGCTATAACTAATTATTTTATATATTTTTTTAAAAAATTATCAAAATAAATATGTTTAAAACCTAATTCATTTTATCCTGTTACAAACAGATTAAATACAAATTTAAAAATTAAACAATATAATATTACTAATAACCTTACAAATAACAAATACTTTATTCTGATAAAAAATGAATATTGTTCATTAACTCTCACATGGACAGTGGATTATCAAATATCACAAAGAAATACTCAATATAATTATTCAAAATGTTATAAAATAATATGTGATTACATATTATCTAATAATAAATTATCTATTTTATTTATAAAATATTATTTTATTCCTCAAAAAGAATTTACAATATATAAGTATAAAACTAATATTTTAACACAAAAATCAATCAGAAGTTCCAAATCAATTACAAATAAATAATAATATTTTATACAATAAAGACAATCAATTAGTGAATAAACGAATTTATAATGAATTAATTAATAATAATTTAATACAATTATTTCATGACACAAAAATCAAAAAAAAAAATAATCACAAAATAATTTATTATATCATATTAAGAAAACACAACAATGGTATCATAAAAACCAAATAAATCATAACCTTAATAATTTTAGGCAAAAAAATATTTTTTCAAATTAAAATAAAAATAATATTATGAAAGACAGATTTTAGCCAAATAAATACTAAGTCAAATAAATAATCAACTCATTATAAATAATAGACGAAATAGTTCTAAACCCAATTTATTACTAAAAATAATTAAAATTTTAAAATATCTTCAAAAATCAATCATTAATAAATATCCAAATCAACTATCAAGAAATTTTAAAAAATATTTAATAAATAAATAAAATTTTAGAAAACCAATAAAGTTCATTATAAAAAATTACAAACATACTAAAATCAAGCCAATAAAATTAATGATTAAAAATAATAACTATTATAATATAGAAGTTAATGCTAAACATATAGAACCACTTATGCAATCATATATATGTAAACATAATACAAGAGTCCAATAAAAAAATCCAACACATTAAACCAAATAAAGTTAATACGAAGTTTTCTGCATAGAGAGCATTATCATTTCATTCATCCAATTATTTTTCACATCTTCATAAAGGAACTTTTTACATATCAAAAAGACAATAATTTTATTCATCAACTTGTTATCAAAACATTTATATTATTTTACGCAAAAATATAAAAGATTTTACTTTTATACAATGGCAAACATATTTTGATATTGAACAAGTCATTGAATCTCATATTTTAAAAATTTTAATAAAAATTTTTTTACAGAAAACTATGCCTCCTAAAGAAAAAGAGAATGATCTTCTATCTCCTTATATGCCAGTAAAGCAACCATCAAAATAATCTATTTATGATTATGCAATGTCTAGACCACAGATTATACCATCATCCAACAGATACACAACCTTACGTGACTTTTCACCACTAAGTTTCAAAGAAGCTGTCAATCTCACTTCCTCTTCTACTCAACTAGTTTTTACTTTCAATGATAACCATTATATTACCAAATCATTCAAACTCCATTTGCCCTTACCTCCTACTATCAAAAACCATTATTAAATGAGCTCATTACCTTGACAAATAAAATATTCTATCATAATTATTTATACCAAACTGTGGATATTTTTAAAACCCAACAATACTATGAATTAATCTTAATTGATTTCGATTCTGTTAAAATCAAACATCACCGCAATCTTCGAGACAATACCATTATCTTTTCTACTATCAAAATTAAAAACGTTAAACTTTCTCAAAATATTGGACTTAACACTTGGATACTAAACCTTTTTATGTACATTATCAACCAACAGGATACAATTACCAAGATTACAAAGAAGCGTGATTTAATACTTTTAACCTCCAGTCCTATACTCATTCCTAGTTTATCTTATTTGATAAAACTTGTCCAAAACCATTACCACTATGGTTCACAGAATGATGAATTTATTTCGACTCATTACTAGTTCTCTATCCAAGCGGTGTCAACAATGCAATGATGCATTATGAAGAATTATACAAAGATATATTCTTACCACACAAAATAATCAGTTTCCATATTGATTATGAAGTCTTAGGGATTGTGTCATGGCACTTGTCATCAGTATTATGAAGATCTATCATTAACTATTCAAGATATTCCTATCTCTAGTATTCGAAAATTCATAATTAAATGGTTAGATAAGTTTGACTATATCATGATTAATTACACTCAGATTGACTATATCATGATTAATTACACTCAGATTGATGCTGATTACAAGAAGAACCAAGCTTTAGCCCAAACAATAAAAATTACCTTAAAAATCCTGCCAACTACACCAACACATTATATTCTAGACCACCCAGTTATACCTAGTACGTCCAAGTCAAAACCACGAAATCCCCAAGTTATTAGATTTCTAACTTTATCTGTCTCATCCAAACGATCTACTAAACTTACCAAGCAAATGGAAGCCCAGAAAATTCAATTAGATACAATAATAGTCCAGATGGCTCAAATGCATCAACAACTCTCAAAGCAAGTCCAAGACTTTAAAGTCCAATGGCAGACATTTTGGATGGCGATCCAGTATCAGATTCATCTACTCAACCACGATCATGTACGGCTAGTCTACAGCCTCCTTATACAGTTGGATAAATAAATAAATAAATAAATAAATAAATAAATAAATTCTAATATTCGTGTTAATTTGCAGGTACTAGTTACTATCCAAATTTATCATCAGCAAATTGGCAGTATATATGTCAAGAAAAACAAACTAAGAATCGTAAACGACATCTTCGATTTACAACATTTTAAAATCAACAGCGAAAGCAAAATTTATAAGACCACTTAATTATGGGATAAATATTCCAGTTATTTCATGGACAAGGACTCTTCATGACAGAATAACTCTTCATGTGGACAAATAGACTCTACAAAAATATTCCATTATTCCTGTCATGCTACCATAAAATTTTATCAGACGAACATAGCACTATGCATACAGGATCGTATGCAAGATCGTATTTCAAAATACATAAGTATAAAACAACACGTAAACGAGAGAAGAACAGAATTAAACCAGAGAAGAATAGAATTATACCAGAATAAGGATGAGTTAAACTATTAAAATTTGATTGATGAAAGTTGATTACATACTTCGGCAGTGAGTACAAAGCAAGGAGTTTGTACAAAGAAATGAAATAAAAATTTACTAAGAAAATAAGAATGTTGCAGAACGGGGTTGGGTTTTGCTCTAAAGTACTCTCCTATTCTGCCTCTCTTTCTACCTCTGCCGTCTTCGAATGAAAGAAGGGCTTTAAATAGACCTCTTGGGAAGATCTGCACCATTGATTGTGAATATAATTGAATAGAATCTGAGCCGTTGATAAGTAGCATTATCACTGCCAGGAATCAATTCTGTTTTACGTCATGTTAGTATAATAGTAATTTGGTCTTCAGAGTTGATCAGAAATCGTCCTTTGATTATGACCATTCTGTTAATTATCTTCGATCAATTTAATGAATAATACTGTATAATGTCTGTATAGTATTTATATAGTGTCTGCATAGTGTATCAAGTATAATCTCTTGATGTAAATCTTTTACTAAAATAAATATT
>JAOVVI020019629.1:0-10068 GCA_028571085.2 Nepenthes alata | reverse complement strand
ACAAAAATACAAAATATTAAACAACGAAATTTATAGTGTTGAAAATTAACGTGCCGAAATATAAGAATAATAGAGCGACGGTAGCACAATCATCCAAGGTTCGGAATAAAAAAAAGACAATAGCTAAAGTGTAAAAACTAAATAGTATAAATATAAAATTACAAGAGCAGCGGTGGTAAAACCATTCAAAACTCAAAAAATAAATAAAATATAAAAAATTAAATAACAGAAAAATGAATTTGTAAGATATTATATGTTAGGTAATTGCGATGGTTAGTTGTAACATATTAATTTTCGCAACACAATGTAATGTAAAAATTATATGATTTCGATATCAATTTAAAACTAGATAAACTAATAAAATAACACAAAAAATACAAACCAACTGAGCTGAACTAATTCGAAATTAAACTTGATATTAAGCTGAGATTCACCGATCCTAAAGAATAGATTTAGATCAAACTCACAAAACTTAAACACTAATTTTGTGAAAAAAAAAAAGAAAGTAAATCTCCAAATCACACTAATCCCATATCTCTCTCTCTCCCTTCCCTTCCCTTCGTCTTCCAGAGCCACTGTTCTCTGTTTTTTTTTTTTACTTTTTTTTTGTATGTTTTTTCTTTCTCTTCCACTCCCTTCTACCTCATACTCCCTCGTTCCCTCCAGCTTTACCCCAAATCCCTTCCTTCTGCGCACCTCCAGCCCCTTCGTCCTCCTCTGCAACTCTCTATTTTTCTCTTTCCTCTCTGCTTTTCTCACTCCCCTCTGCTTCTCTAACTTTCTCTCCTGCTTCAACTCCTTCGCTCTCTGCTTCACCCAAA
This sequence comes from Nepenthes alata, assembly GCA_028571085.2. Taxonomy (NCBI): domain Eukaryota; kingdom Viridiplantae; phylum Streptophyta; class Magnoliopsida; order Caryophyllales; family Nepenthaceae; genus Nepenthes; species Nepenthes alata. The sequence goes on along the minus strand of JAOVVI020019629.1, from coordinate 9,247 downwards.
AATCCCTCTCTCGATTCCTGGCTTCATCCAAAAATTCCACTGCTTCGCACCCTCCAGCCACACCACTCTCGTTACCAAATCCATCGATTCTCCTTCCCTTCTCTGCTCCTCTTACTCTCGTTCCTCCGCCTGAGGCAGAGCCGCTGCTCACCCCCAGCTCCACACCTCCTGATTCACACCTCCGGTTCAATATTTTCTTTTTTTTTCTTTTTTCTTTTTTCTTTCCTGCTGATCTCCCCTGCTTCTTCTCTTTGCTTTTCTCTCTGCTTTTCTGCTGCTGCTGCGCACGCCGCCTGCTTTTCTTCTTCTGTTTTACTTTTTCTTTTTTTTCTTCGTCGTCTTCTTTTTTTTTTTTAATATATATCTTTTTTTCTTTTTTTAAATATATATATACATATATTTTTACCATTTAAAAATGTAACTATATTCTTCTTCTTTATATTTCTTCAATCGGCTAAGTAGATTGATAAAATGAAGACTTTATGTAGTCAATTTACATAATTTATTTTTAAAACTTTTATTTAAACATTAAAATTTTCCTTCTTCTTTCTGCTGATCCTTCCCCTGCAGTTAGCTGCATTAAAGATTCAAACCTCATATAGTCCACGACAACTTCACAGCATTTTCTGAATGAATTTCATTAAGCATCATGACTCATGACAAAAGAAAAAGTAAATCACGAAAAGAAAATTAAAGTAATCCAGCCAAACAAAGAAAAAAGGGAAAAAGATAACGATGTTAGGGAAAGGTCGGAAGCTTGAATACCTAGAAGCTCATAAAGTGACCAACGCAATAAGAAGGCAGTGAAATGCGAAGAACTTTCATTTTCTTAGCAATCAATACAGAATATTAAGGATTTGCTAGGCTTAAGTTTTGACACACTTCAAGAAAAAGCAACAAATTAAATCTTCTCTTTCTAAAATGTTAATTGGGTTCTCTATAAGTTTCAATTCAGAACTTCAAAGACACTATAACAGTGCTTTTGAGAGACACTATTTATAGTTTTCCCAACAAACAGAAATCAGAAAAAAAAGATGTCCCCTAAGCAGTTTCCGATATCGCAGTGAGTTATTTTCATACATTGGCATGGAATTTTTTTCCAAGAAGGCAGAGAAATGCTTGATATATATGCTGCGCAGTTTCCAATCTTTCTTTCTTCAATCAATGGAGAATCAAACAGGTGGCCCAGGACTCAAGTAGCGTTGAAAGTAGTATACACAAACCGACCTCATCTAAAACCGCAAGGAGGGAGAAAACAGAGAAAAAACTCCACAATGAGAACTTCAGTAATGCAGACAGAATCAAAATCTTGAAAATTATAACATCTATTTAAGGATTTTGGTTGCGGATAGAGATTTAACCTTTCAAATGCTCCTTCTAGTGCTGGTACAAGCTCACAACAAAGTGCTCCATCAAGAAGCAAGCTTTTATCTTCTTGACAATACTTCACCGAGCAAAGAAACTGAAGAAAGAAAAACAAGATCAAACTTCGAGGCGGAATGGGAAGCCGTTCTTGAATTCTCAGCCAATTCAAGAACTCCGAGAACTGATACGCCGGGAAAAATCGGCATTACCCTAAATAAAATATTCTTCTAATAAATAATATTTTTTAAAAAATAAAATATTATATATTGTGTTTTCTTACAACTTATTTATAACCCAATTTATACAAATATAATTAATTTTATTTTGTTAATTTTAATAAATCCTATACATAGAGAAGTGATTACAGAATTGAAATTTTTTTAAAAAAAATATGTTTTTTTTAATTATTTTAATTTTTTTTCTTAATTGATGAAATTAAAACATACTAAAAAGTTAAAATTTAGAATCTCAGATATACAATTAACAAAAAATTAAAATATTATTTTATTCAGAAATGTTAAGTTTGGAATATATAATTTATGAAATTAAAACATTAGTGTGGTAGAAGTAAAAATGCTTCAATTTCCTTGATTATTGCCCTACGACAGAGAACAGGTCCCCGTTAATGGACGCCGTCACTTATGAATTTGAAATGAGTTTCCCATCCCGCCAGAGCGAATCATTTCTGTACTCTCTCTTCTCCCAGAAGCCGGAACATTTTCTCTTCTCGAATCTCTCTCGCATTTGCGCTTCCAACCAAACGGATCTGCGACTCTTCTCTCATTCCAGGTTCCTCCGTCTTTCTCAACGAGTAGATAAGCTTCCAACGAGTAGACGAATTGCTACTAACTACTTGACTTTTTCTTTTTGAAAATTTTCGTTTTCGTTAATTGTTGGGTTGATTTTTCCCGGTCTGATGTAATCTTTTGATTCAATTCAGGTATTACATGTCTGCAGAAAAAAATTGGAAATCCTTATATTTTAAACCAAAAATACAAGGAAAACTTGTTAGAGATCCCATATTTATTTGTTTTTCTAGTGAATTTATTTTGCTTTTGGATTCTAGGTTTTCATAAACAGTGGCCTAAATGCAGGCATGATGAATATAATTGAAAATTTTCACCATAACTTAGTTTTATTGGTTACAGATGGCATTATAATAGATACTGCAAAATTCTTTCTGCAATTATTATCTTAACCGATAGCCTAAATTCTTATTCAATTCAAAATTTCAGTTCCGAGGGTTTTGTGTTTGTGCGTTTGTTGTGAGAGTATCATAACTCTAATTCATGTTTTTACCCAGGTTTGGCTGAAAATTTCTACCTTAACTAAATTGGGTGTCTTTGAAGCTGATTTGAATGTAAAGTGAAATGGCTGGCGTATTGAAAGAGCTAGACGAAGTTCATGAGGAGTTGGAGAAACTTAAGAGGGAATTTCGAATCAAAACCGAACTTTATGAGAGTTTGAGGAAAGTGTATGATGACCAACTGGTGAGAATTCAAGAAGCAAAGTTGCAGATCGAGAAACAAGCTTGGGCATTGAATGCCAAATCAGAAGAATTAGCGGAAGCAAGGCAGCTCTACGAAGAAGTCAAATCTAGACTTCACGAAGCAGAGTCAAAAATTAAGCATGCCAATTCTGCAAATGAGAAATTGCAGAGTGGTTGTGATGAAAAGGTGCAAAAATTGGAAGGGGAAAACAAAAAATTGGTTTCAGCTTTAGATGAAGCGACAGCAACAACGGTTGAGTTTGAGAGAAAGCTTTGTGCTTGCAACGAGAAGATTGAGGTTCTCGAAAATCTCTTGTCTGATTCACAAAGAAAGTGCCTAGAAGCAGATCAAAGGGCCCAAGCACCGAAAGAACTAAGACAAAGAGAAGATGCTATACTGAGATTGGAGGTGCAAAGCGTGAACATCCAAGAGCAGTTGAAATGGAAGAAAGAACAGTTTGAACATCTCAAAGAAGCTCACAAGCGGCTTCAAGACCAGTTCCAGTCAAGCAAGGAGGAATGGGCAAAAGAGAAATCAATCTTACTGGAAGAGATGTCTTCACTGCACACCAGCTTGGATGCTCAGAGTACAATCAATGAAAGCCTTCAGACCCAGATAAAGACGTGCAATCAAGCTTTGGCTCATGAAGAAAGCAGGAGGAAAGCACTAGAAACACAACTTTCAGAGTCGCAACGGTGCTTTGAGAATGTTCTAGCAGAATGCCAAGAAGCAGAAACAAAGATCGAAACCTTGACCATCAACAGAGATGAAGAAGTTGCAGCTTTGAGAAGCACACTGGGAATGAAAGAGGCACTCTTGAAAGAAATGGAATACAGGATTGTCTACTTAGGGCAAGAGAACCGGGAACTTCTCCAATCTATTAAAGAGCTTCAGGAAGCCCAGATCAGCACGAGAAGAACAGATCCTCTGCTTAGAAAGCTGCAAACTAAACTCAAGGATTTGGAGCTGGTGCACAGCAAATGTTCCGTGACTCTAAAGGAAAGAGAAGCGGAATGGAACACTAAAGTGGAGAAAACTACAGAGGCCATGTACTGTTATGGGTCTGATTTGAAGAGGCTAAATGATCAAATTCACCAACTGCAAATGCAATTGGAGAGTTGTTATTCTTCACTGGAAGTTGCGGGAGAAGGGAGCTCAATATTACTCATGGTGTTGAAATCAGAAATTTCCGAGGCTTACTCAAAGCTACTCAATTCAGAGTCTCAAATTGAAGTCTGCAACGAAAGGAGAAAAGAGAAGATTACACTTGCTGCAGGGAAATTGGAAATGGATCATAGCTCTCCAGTGAAAGCTGAAATCTCTCTCCACCAGGCGCATGAGCAGATAGCATCGCTGACCCAGAAGCTTGAGTCGTTCAAACCTTTGGAAGAGCAGAGCATCGTCTTAGAAAATGAGCTTGGGAAGCATAAGAAAATGCTTGAGGAATCATCAGACTGTCAAGTTCGATTGAGAGAACAAGTTGCGCTGATGGAAGCAGCCCTCAAAGATGTTTCTAATGCATTGGAGAAAACAAATTATGAGTTAGCTGTCAAGGTATGTGAAGCTAGTCAAACAGAAGCAGAATTGAAGATATGGAAATCTAAAGCTGAAAGCATGAGGACTTGCTTTGAACAAAATCGGGAGATATGTAATCAAATGGAGACATCCCTTCTTGCACAAGTTGAGGCTGAGCAGTATCTTAGAAAAGAAAACGAAAACCTGCTCTGCAGATTAGAAGATCAAGATCAAACACTGAATTATCTCCAGCAACAGATTGTTTTGCTAGATCAAAAATTGGCCAAAAAAGAAGAATCTATCGAGGCAATGAAATCAGAGGCCAGAAAAGCGCACGAGAAAGAGGAACAATATGCCCAAATTATAGAAGAGGGGAATACAAAAATGAAAAATCTTCAGAAAGTGATAAGATGCTTAGAGCAAGAGTCCATGAAAAGAGAGTCTGCAGCCATTAAATTGGGAAGATCTGAAGCAGAAAAATCATTCAAGCAGGAGAAGGAGAAGCTTCAGATTATTGCAGTGGAAAAGGACCAAAGAATAGAGGATCTTCAAATATTGGCTCTGTCACTGGAAGAGAACTTCACAGATGCGGTAACCTCTTCCTTCTCAGAAATCGTGGAAAAGCTGGTTGAAGTTGATTCGCTTAAAGAAGCTTTGGGAAAAGCTGAGTACCTGATGAATCTAGAGATCCAGGAAAAGAACTTGATAATTGGTGACCTACAAGAAGAAGTCACTGATTTACATGAGAAACTGATGCTTCAGGTAGAGTCGCTGTTTCGTTCAAAACAAGCAGCAGCCATGGAGCATGAAGCTTTGCTGCAAAACAAACAACGGGCGATGGAAAACTTGAAGGATGAATTCGAGAAGGAGCAATCAAACTTGAAGAAACTGGTCAAGGAACTTGAGTTTACAAGAGATGCAACACTCGAAAAAGTTAATGTCTTGTCTTTAGAAAGAGAAAACCTACTTGTTTATGCTGAAGGAATTTGCGAACAAATTGGAGAATTTTGTGGAGAAGATATAAAACTGGGGTGCATGTTGAGCCAGATGTCACAGAACAGTGAGGGAAACGAGAGATTGGCGTTGAACATTGTGGCGGGCGAAAATTTACGTCATCCTACACAAGAATGTGATGACATCGCATTCACGAGAAAGGAAGTGAGAGGAAGCAAAGATGGAAGATCACCATTACACGAGCTCAACTATTACGAGTGAGGAAATTCAAAATTGGACATTCTCTTGAGCATGCTGTAACTTTGACATTTACTCTACTGGAATCCGTGCACCAGCTTTCACACATGTAATGGCAGCATTTTGGTCAAACAATTTTCTTCAAAATTATTGCTCTGGCAATTCGATAGGTGATAAGTTCAGTCTTCATCATCATCTTTTTTCAGTCGAGCTAGTGATGACCTCAATCACCTAACTAGATTTCCTCCATAGCAGAGAGCTTTTTGCAACTAAGAATGAAAGATCACTGTTACCACAACGAGATCGGAACAACTTAGCACATGAAATGTTTTCTTTCTTGCCACTTAGAAATCGTTATTCTTCCTTCGGCTAGTCCGTACTGTGTTTCGTCGTTCTATGTAGACCATTACATTTATAAAATTTTCTGCAATATTAGTGATGAACTTTCAATCTCTTTGGTCCATTTCAGCCTCTTTATTGTCCTATTATGACTAATACACGAGGCCATAGGATGACTAATTTGGTTGAAAAACTTAAAATTGTATATTTTAAGAAACACACAAATAAGCTTGCTTGAAAAAAGAATAATAATAATCTTGCAAATTAGACAAAAATTCATAAACAATTACAGTTGGTCCCAATCACTGGGGCATATTTAAGGGTTTTCAGGGGTGTTAAACCCTATGCAACTACAATATCATTGTTAATAAATTTCCATAACTTAGTCTTTAATTCAATACGCACATCCCCAAACTTCTTTGCAATAAATTGAGCTTCTTTTGTGGGATGGGATGAAGTTTGTGACCTTTTTCAGTAAGATCGGCTCACTTTTGCACGTTCTTTGCTCCAGAATTTTTGGAAAACTCAGTAAGACCTTGCCGCAATGCTTCAAGATTAACCCCATCGACAAGGATGCTTGTCACACCCATTTTCTTAACCTGCATATACCAACACAAGTTTCAGATACAACGGGGCTGGAAGAAAGGTCGATAGAGCAATCATTTGAACATAATTGAACCAAAATATAACATATCATGGTTGATTCTGAATGTACCAAATGAAATTGCAGAATAAATCCCCCAACCCAAAAGGAGCAAAAGGCGGTAAATGAAATCAAATTACACCATCTCTATAATTGGTAAAATGCCCCCTTTTTCTCATGAAGTTGTTGGACTTACTCGAATTAATACACTGGCCAAAATTGAAAAGGTTTTATCGATAAAATTTCATGACATACATAAATATTATTCACCCAGTAAATGTCGATAAACAAGTGAGAATGCAAGAAATCTTACTGCTTGAATGTTCCTATCCTCGTCATCAAAGAAAAGCATTGAGGTGAAGGGAATCCTTGTCCTCCATTGAATCCTTTGAAAGTGCTCTGTCTTATGTGTATAACTTGAAAAAATTTCCTGGGCAATAAGGAAGGAAGATGCCCGGTATATTAGTCATGCAAAATGCTTATGGAATTGATTGATCAACCACAAATATGGTTGTTCAGGTATATCTCAGGCATCCGAGGGAAACAACCAGCCAATTGAGTCATCCAAGGACTTTAACCAAATTACTTCTCCTTGGATTGAATACAATGGTACCATGGAATAAAGACCGAGGAGGCAACCTTCTCACATGGATAAAGCACACTAGTCTAAGAACAGCGGAAACAAGAATAGCAAAAGAATATTTAAGCATGAATTGAATTAGAAGTTTACTTATCTTTCAGAATTAAGGTTCAAGAAAGGGTCTGACCACTTTCAGATTTGTTGTATGTGGCCTTACTCTACAATATGTAAAAGGTCATATTCAGAACTCAAACCCGTGACCATCAGTCACGGGATCATATGACAACTACTTCACCTTTGCGTCAAGGTGCCTAATTGGCTGGTTGTCCTTACAGTATGTAAATACAAATGGAAGGAGGAATTTCAATATGGCGCACCTGAGACACAAACATTGACTGGATGCCCAGTTTATCAAGGAATGTTTTTGCTATATCTGGAGTTGGAGATCTCGAAGCAACAGCAACATCGATGCCCTTGTCCTTAAGGGCAAACAATATGCCTTTGGCATGTGTATACAATGACGGCATCTCTCTTTTGGAGCGACATTCACTGACCCAGTCATAGGAAAGAGAATCAATTTGCACCAACTAAACAGTTTGTTGAGCATTGCAAACAATAAGATAAAATGAAAGTGAAAATATTCCAATGAGGTACACATACAAGAGCTCAAAGCATGATGATTCATTCTTGTGCTACTAGGTGCTTTTGACTATTTGCTCTCCCTAACAACCAAAAGCTTGTTTGGTCATCAGCAAAGCTATTGTTAGTTTTAGAATAACAACAACATAGCACATTTGCAACGGTCCATGAATATGAGTTTTTCATGGGTTTTTAATGATGCTATTTGTGAAATGACTAAAACACCCATATTAATCTCTCTTCATTTTCTGGTTCATTTCCTCCCTCCCTAAAGTATTTTTAAATATTAAGATATTTTATTCAATATATCTTTTGTTGGTATTTTCTCTCACTCGCACTTACTAAGGTATAAATGATGGTATTTATATCATTTGTCTTTATAAAATTAAGATGCTATTTTTAATATATGCCACTTTTATTTTAGTACATAAGAAATAAAATAGTATATTCATTTGATCTTTTTCAATGTTTTTATTTTGTGCCATTTTTATAAAAAATGAGAAATGAATAAATATATGAAATAATATAAGAGATGTCCTTACTGGTAACTTAGCAACACCTAACAGAACTCTGACTAAATACTATTTTGGCCTTTAACATAATCGTCAAACTTGAACGACAGCACAATAGCAAACAATCAACGCAACAAAAAGTTTTCAACAATCTGATCAAAAAGGGCTTAGTTCTACTATTAACTTGTGAAGCGAGATGAAAATGGGAGGAAGATAAACTGTCTAATTGCACTCTCATCACTACTGAATAAATCCAATCATGCAAAATGTCATACATTTCATGGTTCTTCTCTTTTCTTGTTTCATTTCAAGAGGGCAATTCTTCTTTTGCGAGATCAAAGGACAGATCATGAATAGATTTTCCATTTTCAACATTCCATATATATTGTTTGTCCTTTCCATGTTCCCATTAGAATGCTTTGCTATGAAGTGCTATTTGAGCTTTTTGAATGAATCTAAGCATTAAAAATGCAATCCTAAAAATTAAACTTACTAAAAAAACTGCATCTTTTGAATACTTCATTCATTCAAAAACACAAATAGCCTTTCATTGTGATTGTCACTAGGGAATGTGGATTAAGCACTCTGATCACAAGCAGTGCAATACTGTAATAGAAAGTCCAAACCCTAAAAGTTGTTAAGGAACCAACTCATCCTAAAAGCTATCATTAGTTAAATGCCTACCTAATAATGGTTGTATGGTCAAACATGCCCCAACGTAAATGCCCTTCAGACTTAAAGCATGGATTAAGCATATATACATGTAGTTACTAGATTCACCACTTAGCACACATGGTGTGATATACAATACGTTAAAAAGTTGCATTTTCCATGATGAATTTTATCAGGAATTGCATTCAGTATGTATTGCAAAGGTGATCTTCAGAATCCAATAACTATGTACAATCATAAAGATGATATGTACATGCTAAAAGATAATTATGATATCGTGCTTCCTCATAATCAAACTCAT
>JAOVVI020019626.1:0-10070 GCA_028571085.2 Nepenthes alata | reverse complement strand
TTTCCTTGGTGGATGCATTTTGAGGAAAACCGTGAGGGCTTCCAGGCCCAAAGCTGACAGTATCCACAATGGTCTCTTATGGTATCAGAGATAGGGCCGTGCAATTTAGGGCAATGTCTCACATCGACTATGGAATGGGGGAACGATTCACTTAAAGGTGCTGGGTATCCCTTTCCCATGTGGATGAGATTTGAGAAAAACCGTGTGGGCTTCCAGGCCCAAAGCAAAAAGTATCCACAATGGTCCCTGATGGTTTTAGAGACAAGGCTGTGCTATGTAGGGCAATGTCCCACATCAGCTTTGGAAATGGGAAACGATTAGCTTAAACGTGTGGGGTATTCCTTTCCCTGGTGGACGCGTGTCGAGGAAAACCGTGAGGGCTTCAAGGCACAAAGGAGAGAGTATCTGCAATGGTCCCTGATGGTATCATTGACAGGGCCATGTCAAGTAGGGCGACGTCCAAAATCAGTTTGGGAAAGGGGGGAACGGTTTGCTTAAAGGCGCTGGGTATCCCTTTCTCTGGTGGACGCATTCAGTGGAAAACAATGAGAGCTTCAAGGACCAAAGCGGACAGTATCCATGATGGTCTCTTGTGTTATCAGTGATAGGGCCGTGCCATGTAGGGCAATGTCCCACATCAGCTTTGAAAATGGGGAACGATTCGCTTAAATGTGCTAGGTATTCCTTTCCCTGGTTGACGCTTGTCGAGGAAAACCGTGAGGGCTTTAAGGCCCAAAGTGGAGAGTATCTGCAATGGTCCCTGATGGTATCATTGACTGGGCCGTGTCATGCAGGGCAATGTCTAACATTGGTTTTGGAAAGTTGGGAACGATTCGCTTAAAGGCACTGGGTAGCCCTTTCCCTAGTGGACGCATTCAGGGGAAAACTATGAGAGCTTCAAGGCCTAAAGCGGACAGTATCCACGATGGTCTCTGGTAGTATATGTGACAGGGCCGTGCCATGTATGGCAATGTCCCACATCGGCTTTGGAAAGGGGGAACGGTTCATTTAATGGCGCTGGGTATCCCTTTCCCTAGTGAACGCATTTTGAGGAAAATCGTGAGGGCTTCCAGCCCCAAAGTGGACAGTATCAACAATGGGACTTGATGGAATCATAGACAAGGTCGTGCCAGGTAGGGTAATGTCCTACATCGGTTTTGGAAAGGGCAAATGATTCGCTTAAAGGTGCTGGGTATCCCTTTCCCTGGTGGATGCATTTGGAGGAAAACAATGAGGGCTTCAATGCCCAAAGCAGATAGTATCCACGAGGTCCCTTTATTATAAGAGATATGGCCATGACATGTTGGGCAATGTCCCACATCGTCTTTCCAAAGGGGAACAATTCGTTTAAAGGTGCGGGGTATCCCTTTTCCTAATAGACGCATTTTAACGGAAACCGTGAGGGCTTCCAAGCCCAAAGCGGACAGTACCCACAATGGCCTCTGATGGTATCAGAGATAGGGTCGTGCCATGTAGGGCAATATCCCACATCGACTTTGTAAAGGGGGAACGATTCGAATAAAGGCACTGGGTATCCTTTTCCCTGGTGGATGTGTTTTGAGTAAAATTGTGAGGGCTTTCGGACCCAAAGCGGACAATATCCAAAATGGTCCTTGATGGTATCAGAGCCAAGGTCGTGACATGTAGGGAATGTACAACATCGGCTTTGGAAAAGGGAACGATTCGTGTAAAGTCGGTGGGTATCCCTTTCCCTGGTCGACCCGTTTTGAGGAAAACCATGAGGGCTTCTAGGCCCAAAGCGAACAACATCCACGATGGTCCCTAATTGAATTAGAGAAAGGGCCATGCCATGTAGGGCAATATCCCACATCGACTTTGGAAAAGGGGAATGATTCGAGTAAAGGCGCTGGGTATCCCTTTCGCTGGTGGATGCATTTTGGGAAAAATAGTGAGGGCTTCTAGGCCCAAAGCGGACAGCATCCACAATTGTCCCTGATGATATCAGAGACAAGGCCATGCCATCTAGGGCAATGTCCCACATCAGCTTTGGAAATGGGGAACGATTCGCTTAAAGGCGCTGGTTATACCTTTCCCTGGTGGATGCATTTGGAAGAAAACCGTAAGGGCTTCATGGCCCAAAGCTTACAGTATCCACGATGGTCTCTGATGGTATCAGAGAAAGGACTGTGCCATGTAGGGTAATGTCCCACATCGACTTTCCAAAGGGGAACGATTCATTTAAAGGCGCTGGGTATCCCTTTTACTTGTAGACGCATTTTAAGGAAAACCGTGAGGGCTTCCAGGCCCAAAGCGGACAGTATCCACAATGCTCTCTTATGGTATCAGAGACAGGGCCTTGCCATGTAGGGCAATGTCCCACATCGACTTTGGAATGGGGGAACGATTCGCTTAAAGGCATTGGGTATCCCTTACCTTGGTGGATGGATTTTAAGGAAGACTGTAAGGGATTCTAGGCCAGAAGCGGATAGTATCCACAATTGTCTCTGATGGTATCAAAGACAAGCTCGTGCCATCAGCTTTGGAAATGTGGAACGATTCGCTTAAAGGTGCAGGGTATTCCTTTCCTTGGTGGACGCGTTTTGAGTAAACTATGAGGGCTTCCAGGCCCAAAGCGGAGAGTATCCACATTGTTCCCTGATGGTATCAAAGACAAGGCCGTGCCATGTAGGGCAATGTCTCACATCAGCTTTCCAAAGGTGAACGATTCGTTTAATGGCGCTGGGTATCCCTTTCCCTGATAGATGCATTTTTAGGAAACCGTGAGGGCTTCCAGGGCCAAAGTAGACAATATCTAGAAAGGCCTCTTATGGTATCAGAGACACGTCATGCCATATACGGCAATGTCCCACATCGAATTTCGAATGGGGGAACGATTTGCTTAAAGGCGCAAGGTATTCCTTTTGCTTGTGGATGCATTTTAAGGAAAACCATGAGGGCTTCCAGGCCTAAAGCGGAGAGCATCCATAATGGTCAATGATGGTATCAGAGGCAAGGTTGTGCCATGTAGGGCAATGTCCCACATCAGCTTTCCAAAGGCGGACGATTTTTTTAAAGGCGCTGGGTATCCCTTTCCCTGGTGGATGCATTTTGATAAAAACCGTGAGGGCTTCCAGGCCCAAATCAGACAGTATCCACAATGGTCTCTGATGGTATCAGAGACAAGTCCATGCCACGTAGGGCAATGTCCCACATCAGCTTTGGAAATAGGGAATGATTCGCTTAAAGGCGTTGGGTATCCCTTTCCCTGATAAATAATTTTAAGGAAAACCGTGAGGGCTTCTACGCCCAAAGCGGACAGTATCCACAATTGTCTTTGATGGTATCAGAGACAGGGTCGTGCCATGTAGGACAATGTCTCACATCGACATTGGAATGGGAACGATTCGCTTTAAGGTGCTGGGTATCCCTTTCCCTGATAGATGCATTTTGAGGAAAACCATGAGGGCTTCCAAGCTCAAAGAGGACAGTACCCACAATGGCCTCTGATGGTATCAGAGACAGGGCCTGCCATGTAGGGCAATATCCCACATCGACTTTGTAAAGGGGGAATGATTCGCATAAAGGCACTGGGTATCCCTTTCCCTGGTGGATGCATTTTGAGGAAAAATCGTGAGGGCTTCCAGGCCCAAAACAGACAGTATCCACAATGGTGTCTAATCGTATCGGAGATAGGGCCGTATAACTTAGGGCAATGTCCCACATGGGCTTTGGAAATGGGGAACGACTCGTTTAAAGGCACTAGGTATCTCTTTCCCTGGTGGACGCATTTTGAGAAAAAATTGTGATGTCTTCCACACCCAAAACGGATAATATCCACAATGGTCCCCGATGGAATCAGTGATCGAGCCGTGTCATCCAGGGCAATGTCCCACATCGACTTTGGAAAGTGGGAACGATTCGTTTAAAGGCACTGGTTATCTCTTTCCCTGATGTATGCAATTTGAGAATAACCATGAGGGCTTCTAGGCCCAAAGCAGATAGTATCCACAATGGTCCCTGATGGAATCAAAGACAACACAGTGCCAAGTAAGGCAATGTCCCACATCGCCTTTGGAAAGGGGAACAATTTGTTTAAAGGAGATGGGTATCCGTTTCTCATGTGGAAGCATTTGGAGGAAAACCATGAGGGATTCCAGGCCCAAAGCGGACAGTATCCACGATGGTCCCTGATGGTATCTAAGATAGGGTCGTGCCATGTAGGGCAATGTCCCACATCGGCTTTCCAAAGGGGAACGATTCGTTAAAAGGTGCTAGGTATCCCTTTCCCTGATAGATGTATTTTGAGGAAAACCATGAGGGCTTCCATGCCCAAAGCGGATAGTATCAAAAATGGTCTCTCATGTTATCAGAGACAGGGTCGTGCATGTCGGGCAATGTCCCACATTGACTTTGGAATAGGGGAACGATTCGCTTAAAGGCGTTGGGTATCCCTTTCCCTGGTGGATATATTTTGAGTAAAATCGCCAGGGCTTTGAGGCCCAAAGTGGACAGTCTCAACAATGGTCCTTGATGGTATCAGAGACAAGGACGTGCCATGTAGGGCAATGTCCCACATCAGCTTTGGAAATAGGGAACGATTTGCTTAAAGGCGCTGGGTATCCCTTTCCTTGGTGGACGCATTTGGAGGAAAAACCATGAGGGCTCCCAAACCCAAAGCAGTCAGTATCAACGATGGACCCTGACGGTATTAGCGACAGGGCCGTGCCATGTAGGGCAATGTCCCACATCAGCATTCCAAAGGCGAATGATTCGTTTGAAGGCACTGGGTATCCCTTTCACTGATAGATGCATTTTGAGGAAAATCGTGAGGGCTTCCATGCCCAAAGCGGACAGTATCCACAATGGTCACTAATGGTATCAGAGACAAGGTCGTGCCATGTAGGGCAATGTCCCACATCGACTTTGGAATGGGGGATTGATTCGCTTAAAGGCACTTGGTATCCCTTTCCCATGTTGATGAGTTTTGAGAAAACTGTGAGGGCTTCCAGACCCAAAGTGGATAGTATCAACAATGGTCCCTGATGATATAAGAGACAAGGCCATGCCACGTAGGGTAATATCCCACATCAGCTTTGGAAATGGTGAATGATTCGCTTAAAGGTGCTGGGTATCCTTTTCCTTGGTTGATGCATTTGGAGGAAAACCGTGAGGGCTTGAATGCCCAAAGCAGTCAGTATCCACGACGTTGCCTGACGGTATTAGAGACAGGTCCTTTCCATGTTGGGCAATGTCCCACATCAGCTTTCCAAAGGCGAACGATTCATTTAAAGGCGTTTGGTATCCCTTTCCCTTATAGATACATTTTGAGGAAAACTGTGAGGGCTTCAATGCCCAAAGCGGACAGTATCCACAATGGTCACTTATGGTATCAGAGATAGGGCTGTGCCATTTAGGGTAATGTCCCACATCGACTTTGGAAAGGGGGAACGATTCGCTTAAATGCGCTGGGTATCCCTTTCCCATGTGGATGCTTTTTGAGGAAAACGGTGAGGGCTTCCAGGCTTAAATTGGACAGTATCAACAATGGTCCCTGATGATATCAGAGACAAGGCCGTGCCATGTAGGGCAATGTCTCACATCAGCTTTGGAAATGGGGAACGATTCGCTTAAAGTCGCTAGGTATCCCTTTCCCTGGTCGACACATTTGGAGGAAAACCATGAGGGCTTCAAGGACCAAAGCTTATAGTATCAACGATGGTCTCTGAAGGTATCAGAGACAGGCCCGTGCGATGTTCGGTAATGTCCCACATCAGCTTCCAAAAGAGAAATGATTCGTTTAAAGGCATTGGGTATCCCTTTCCCTAATAGTCGCATTTTAAGAAAAACTGTGAGGGCTTCCAGGCCGAATGCAGAAAGTATCCACTATGGTCCCTGATGGTATTAGAGACAAGGTCGTGCCATGTAGGGCAATGTCCCACATCAGCATTAGAAATGGGGAACGATTCGCTTAAAGGCGCTGGGTTTTCCTTTCCATGGTGGATGCGTTTTGAGAAAAATCGTGAGGGCTTCCAGGCCCAAAGTGGAGAGTATCTGCAATGGTCCTTGATGGTATCATTGACAGGGCAACATCATGTAGGGCAATGTCCAACATCGGCTTTGGAAAGGGGCAACAATTCGCATAAAGGCGATGGGCATCCCTTTTCTTTGTGGATGCACTTGGAGGAATACCGTGAGGGCTTCCAGGCCCAAAGCAGTCAAATATCTATGACGGTCCCTGATGGTATCAGAGACAGGGCCATGCCATGTAGGGGAATGTCCCACAACAGCTTTCCAAAGGTGAACGATTCGTTTAAAGGTGCTGAGTATCCCTTTCCCTGATAGGTTCATTTTGAGGAAAGCCGTGAGGACTTCCATGTCCAAAGCGGATAGTATCCACAATGATCTCTTATGGTATCAGAGACAGGGCCGTGCCATTTAGGGCAATGTCCCACATCAACTTTGGAATGGGGGAACAATTTGCTTAAAGGCACTGGGTATTCCTTTCCTATGTGGATGTGTTTTGAGGAAATCGTGAGGGCTTCCACGCCCATGGCAGATAATATCAACAATGGTCCCTGATGATATTAGAGACAAGGCCGTGCCATGTAGGGCAATGACCCACATCAGCTTTGGAAATGGCAAACGATTCGCTTAACAGCGCTGGGTATCTCTTTCCTTGGTGGATGCATTCGGAGGAAAACCGTGAGGGATTCAATGCCGAAAGCTTTCAGTATCAATGATCATCTCTGTTGGTATCAGAGACAGGTCCGTGCCATGATCGGCAATGTCCCACATCGGCTTTCCAAAGTGGATTGATTTGTTTAAAGGCACTGGGTATCCCTTTCCCTGAGAGATGCGTTTTAAGGAAAACCGTGAGGGCTTCCAGGCCCAAAGCGCATTGTATCCACAATTGTCTCTTATGGTATCAGAGATAGGGCCATGCCATGTAGGGCAATGCCCCACATTTGCATTGGAAAGGGGGAACGATTTGCTTACAGGAGCTGGGTATCCCTTTCCCTGGTGGATTCATTTTGAGGAAAGTATCTACTATTGTCCCTGATGGTATCAGAGACAAGGTCGTGCCATGCAGGGCAATGTCCCACATCATTGTTAGAAATGGGGAATGATTTGCTTAAAGGCGCTGGGTATTCCTTTCCCTAGTGGACGCATTTTGAGGAAAACTGTGAGGGCTTTGAGGCCCAAAGCGGAGAGTATCTGCAATGGTCCCTGATGGTATCAGAGACAAGGCCGTGCCATGAAGGGCAATGTGCCACACTGGCTTTGGAAAGGGGGAATGATTCCTTTAAAGGCACTGGGTTTCCCTTTCCTTGGTGGATGCATTTTGAGGAAAATCGTGAGGGCTTCCTTCCTCAAACCAGATAGTATCAACAATGGGACCTGATGGAATAAGAGTCAAGGTCTTGCCATGTAGGGCAATGTCCCACATCGGCTTTGGAAAGGGGGAACGATTCACTTAAAGGCGCTGGGTATCCCTTTCCTCGTAAACGCGTTTGGAGGAAAACCATGAGGGCTTCCTGGCCCAAAGCGGACAGTATCCACGATGGTCCATGATGTTATCAGAGATAAGGTCATCCCACATCCACTTTAGAAAGGGGGAACAAGTCATTTGAAGGCGCTGGGTATCCCTTTCCTCGTGGATGCATTTGGTGGAAAATCGTGAGGGTTTCCAAGCCCAAAGTGGACAATATCCACGATGGTCGCTGATGGTATCAGAGACAAGGCCGTGCCATGTAGGAAAATGTCCCACATCAGCTTTGGAAAGGGGAAACGATTCACTTATAGGCGCTGGTATCCCTTTTTTTAGAGGATGCATTTTGAGTAAAACCAGTGGGCTTCCAGGCCCAAAGGGGACAGTATGCACAATGGTCCCTAATGGAATCAGAGATAGGGCTGTGCCAAGTAGGACAATGTCCCACATCAGCTTCGAAAAGGGAGAACGATTCCCTTAAAGGCGCTGTGTATCCCTTTCCTCATGGACGCGTTTGGAGGAAAACTGTGTAGGCTTCCAGACCCAAAGCGGAAAGCATCCACCATGGTCGCTGATGGTATCAGAGAAAGGGCCATGCCATGTTGGGAAATGTCCCACATTAGGCACTGGGTATCCCTTTCCTCGTGGATACATTTGGAGGAAAATTATGAGTCCTTCCAGGCCCAAAGTAGACAGTATCCATAATGGTCCCCGATGGTATCAGGGATAAGGCTGTGCCGTGTAGGATAATGTCCCACATCCGCTTTGGAAAGGGGAACAATTTGCTTAAAGACACTGGGTATCCATTTTCTCAAGGACGCATTTGGAAAAAAATCGTGAGGGCTTCCAGGCCCAAAGACAGGGCTGTGCCATGTAAGGCAATGACCTACATCGGCTTTGGAAAGGGGATACGATTCGCTTAAAGGCACTGGTATCCCTTTCCCTGGTGGACGCATTTTGAGGAAAACCATGAGGGCTTCCAAGGCCTAAGCGGATAGTATCCACGATGGTCCCCGATGGTATCAGAGACAGGGTCGTGCCATGTAGGGCAATTCCCACGTCGGATTTGGAAACGGGTAACGATTGATTAAAGGCATTGGGTATCCCTTTCCTTGTGGACGCATTTGGAGGAAAATTATGAGGGCTTCTAGGCCCAAAGGGGAAAGTATCCACGATGGTCGCTGATGGTATCAGAGACAGGGTCGTACAATGTAGGGCAATGTACCACATCGGCTTTGCAAAGGGTGAACGATTTACTTAAAGGTGCTGGTATCCCTTTCCCTGGTTGACGCGTTTTGAGAAAAACCGTGAGGGCTTCCTGGCCCAAAGCGGACATTATCAACAATGGTCCCTGATGGAATCAGAGACAGGGCTGTGCCATATAGGATAATGTCCCACATCGGCTTTGGAAAGGGGAAATGATTCGCTTAAAGGCGCTGGGTATCCATTTCCTCGTGGACACGTTTGGAGGAAAACCGCGAGGGCTTCTAGGGCCAAAGCGTAAAGTATCAACGATGGTCACTGATGGTATCAGAGATCGGGTCGAGCCATATAGGGCAATGTCCCACATTGGCTTTGGAAATGGAAGCGATTCGCTTAAAGGAGCTGGTATCCCTTTCCCTAGTGGACGCATTCTGAGAAAAACCATGAACCTTCCAGGCCCAAAGCGGACAGTATCCACGATGGTCCCTAATGGTGTCAGAGATAGGGCCGTGCCATGTAGGCCAATGTCCCACATCGGCTATGGAAAGGGGCAACGATTCGCTTAAAGGCACTGGGTATCCCTTTCCTCGTGGACGCATTTTGAGAAAAATCATGAGGGATTTCAGGTGCAAAGCGGACAGTATCCACGATGGTCCCTATTGTTATCAGTGACAGGGCCGTGCCATGTAGGGCAATGTCCTGCGTCCGCTTTAGAAAGAGGGAATGATTTGTTTGATGGCGCTGGGTATCCCTTTCCTCGTGGATGCATTTGGAGGAAAATCGTGAGTGTTTCCAAGCCCAACGAGGACAATATCCATGATGGTCACTGATGGTATTAGAGACAGGGCCGTGCCATGTAGGGCAATGTCTCACATCGGCTTTTGAAAGGGGAAACGATTAACTTAAAGGTGCTGGTATCCCTTTCTCTAGTGGACGTATTTTTAGAAAAACTATGTGGGTTTCCAGGCCCAAAGCGGACAGTATCCACCATAATCGCTGATGGTATTAGAGAAAGGGCCATGCCATGTAGGGAAATGTCCCACATCGGCTTTGGAAAGGGGAAACGATTTACTTAAAATGGCGCTAGGTATCCCTTTCATCGTGGATGCTTTTGTAGGAAAATCGTGAGGGCTTCCATGCCAAAAGTGGACAGTATCCACGATGGTCACTGATGGTATATCAGTGACAGGGCCATGCCATGTAGGGTAATATCCCACATTGGCTTTAAAAAGGGGGAATGATTCACTTAAAGGCGCTGGTATCCCTTTCAATGGTGGACGCATTTTGAGAAAAACCATGAGGGCATTTAGGCTCAATGCGGGCAGTATGCACAATGATCCATGGTTAAACCAGAGACATGGTTGTGCCATGAAGGACAATGTCCCACATTGGCTTTGGAAAGGGGAAACGATTCCCA
>JAOVVI020019624.1:0-10070 GCA_028571085.2 Nepenthes alata | reverse complement strand
TTCTTTTCCTTCTTTCTTTCCTTTTTCTTTTCCTCCCCTTTTCCCTTTTTCTTACTCTCCTTTTCTTTCTCATTTTTTTCCTTCTTCGTTCATATTATTATTATTATATAAAATTACTTTCATAAATTACCCAAAATTTAACTAAGTGGCCCCACGATTATTCCTAAACCACTTGATCCAGATACTTTTGTTTATTGGGCCCACATAACAGTCCAAGTCCCCTAATTTTCTGTCCAATGGTTATAATTATTGGAATTAATTTTATAAAATATTACTAATGTTACACATTTACCTCAATCAAATACTCATGGTACGAGATATCAGTAACAATAGAAGATCCAGTGGGCGTTGATACAACCAAAGAATAATCAAAGGTCACAGTAGATGATGCAACATGACAAGCAAACTGAGATGAAACAAAAGAATGGGTAGATCTTGAACCAAAAAGTATCATACCAGAGGTGCCACATATAGAAAGAATACCTTCCACCCCATCATCGGACACCTTTGCTTCGATAGCGGATACCACAAAAGCCTTTCCTTGCACAATGTGCTTAGGGGTGCGAACCTTTGTCGGATAAGGACACTTCTTGTATTTGTGCTCTTCTTGGCCACAATTAAAACACACATCCATCAACTTATAACAAGGCTTACTTCCATGCATCTTCCTACAGTACTTGCATGAATTGATTAAAACTTGTGAGGACGGTGCGGTCTAACTATTTTTCTTCTCCGAATCTGGCTACCTTAAGCTCTTCAACGGTCTCTTAGAACTCACACTAGAGATGGCACCAATGCCACCCTTACTCGGCAATTTGCTTCCTGAAGAATTATTCTTTCCCGAGCTCCTTCTTGTGGATCAAAGCATGATCCAACACATCCACTTAAGTTTCCAACTTCAAGGTTACTAACTACTTGTGATTATCATCCTGTAAACCTTGAAGAAACTTTATTGTCTTTCCCTCCTCATCTTCTACCATGGACGGAGCGTACCACGACAACTCCGTAAATTTCGTATCATACTTAGCAACTAACTGATTTCCTTGCCTCAAGCAAATAAACTCTTCCTCCTTCTGCTCACGGCTGGTGGATGGAAAATACTTCTCCATAAATGCATCCTCAAACATGGGCTAAGTGATATCACACTCTAGCACACCCGAGGCCCTTTTCTTCATCTCCCACCAATAATGGACTCTGCCCTCCAACTAGTACAAGGCAAATAGTACCCGATCCTCCTCAGGGCAACAGATAATAACAAATACCTTCTTCAACCTCTGGAACCATGTGTTCACTTTAATCAGATTTGACTCCCCCAGAAACTCAGGAACTCTCTCATGGACAAATCGATCATATGCAGACGGTCTAGGATTAGTAAAAACTGGAGTTGGAGCAGGAACAGGCACTGGAGTTAGATGTGTCTGCCCCATATTCTCAATGATGTCTACCATATGACCCAACAGATTCAAATACTTAGCCTCTCTATCACGTGGTTGACCACTTCACGCATTGTCCTTCGTCTCGACGGCATTATTGGCTACTAATGTCTATTTTAAAACAACAATGACATGGGTTAGATTATGGTTTGGACACTAGTTAAGAAATTGTAATTCTACGCGATTTAAACACAACTAACGATCTAAGTAAGGCAACTAGGACAACTAAAACTATCCAATCTAACTTAATCATTCTATGCCTACATCTACTTATTCCATCTAGCGTATACTATCCTAGGATTCTATATAAGATTCAAATCTAGCCTAAGGCATCCAATCTCTGATACCAACTATGATAGACAATATTTTTTAACTAGAATCTCGCAGAATTTTGACTATAAAATGGCCGTCAAACTAATACAAACCTGTATAAATCCTTGTACGACACAAATATACATCCATAAATCATAACACAGGATCCAAAAGCCACAACATAATATGTGACACCAACGTCATAACATTGGTTACAACGTTGACTTAGATAAGATACCACAAGGTGCCTGTACAACCATAAAAATCTACAAAAGTATATACATCTATCAAATACAGTAAAAACTAACTACATGTACATCATCACATACAACTACATCAATATACAATCCATCTCAAATATACAAAATACTCCATATAAGGGTACAAAATCACAACATGTAAGTCCTCAAAAGTATCCTCCAAGTCTTCAACCTAGCCAACTCCTAACTATCACTCTACCTCATCAGACATAAGTACGTAGTCATCTGAAAGAAAAAAAAATTACAAGGAGTGAGCCAAATATTCAGTAAGGTATAATACAAACAAGGAAAATAAATAATATATGCAAAAGAAAGCAAAGGGAGGGAATAAGATCAGAATATGAATGTATAAATATGAAATATGAACAAATACCATTCTAGAACACATTTATCATTCTCATTTTATTTCTGATCCTTTTATATTCTAAAATATGTAAAAATTTTATTATCTTTGCAGACTAGGGCCAGTAGATTTTACCAACTAACGGTGTGAAGAAGTGTTTACTTCCATACATTCCAAGGCATAAACCCATGCAATTCAAACATCCCGTGGTGAGTGGTATACCTTTTATCCAATATACAGGACCATATCACATATGCCACCACATCCCCCATGGCTGAGAGACAATCCTCGTGCTTTGAAAGTAATATACTAATGCATTGCAGGGAATAAGAGCCCATGACTTTAGATCATGTGGGGTATCATGATCATTTCCTTATTCTCTTGCACATTTAGCTAGTAAGGTTTACTGGCCTTGGTCTGCAAACATAAGTAATTATGCATAATTTACATCCCAAAGAGAAGAAGGATAAAATGTGAAAAGTTAATTGTGTCCCAAAAGTATAATTGATCACGTCTTATGTTTGCGCATCTTTGTCATACTCGTATATCCCTCTCCTACTTTATTTTGCTTATATTGCTTGCGTCTTAATTATATTGCACTTGCTGAGCTATTAGCTCACCCTTGCTTCTCCTTGTCTCCAAATTAGCACAGGTCTATTATACCCGATGGAACAGCGTAGAGATTCAAAGTGATCTAGGGTCTGAATTTAGATGATTATATGAAAGATTTCTATTTGTAGTTTTTTTATATTATGGGAAAAATGTATATATTTATAGTTCTTTTAGAATGTTATATATTGTATATAAGACTGATGATCAGACGATTTAGCTTCCACTGTTGTTTGGATTTATTATACTTCCATAGGTTATTGTGGTTTGTAATCGATACCTAGTGTCATCTCTCTTTATCTAATGTTGTGTTTAGATACACAGCGTTGGAGCCACAATTTATATGTGGCAATTGGATCCTGTGTAGTTTTGTGTGTTGTTGTTGTTGATGTCGGGTGTTGGGATTATTTGGATGTATTTTGTATTATATATGAGATTGTACAGGTTTTTATATTGGTTAATATTCGTATTTTAGACGGAACTCTGCCGGATTTTTGGTAAAAAAATACAGTCCATCACAGTTGGTATCAAAGAGAAAGAGATGCCTTAGGTTTGATTTGAATCATGTGCGGAAGCTTAGGATATATTAAAATTGATTAAATAAGTGGATGTAGGCATAGGACAAATTAAGTTAGCTTCAATAGTTCTAGTTATCCCGGTTGGCTAGCTTAGGCTTAAACTAAGTTAGAGTTAGAGAATGAGTATGGTTGTCTAGCTTATGCATCCCAATTAGTATCTTAAGAGCGACCTAGCCCGTGTTATTTATATTTCAGATGCGTATTAGCATTGGCTCTTAGACGAGGGTTTACTTGCGGTAGTGGTCCACTGTGAGGATAAGAGGACCTGTAGGGAGGCATCTTGAGGTTTAAATTTATTGGTGTCAATTTGGTACTTGAATTGATTGGTATTGATTCGAAGCCTAGGTTAATTGATTTTAGTTCGAGGTTTACATTTAATCGGCCCTGGGTTAAGGTCCTCAGGCTAATAATTTGCTAAGAAGGAATTCTTGGTTGATGTATCAAGTATGATGGATGAGGTGGGATTAATGGCTAGAAGTTAGTATAACTTGGAGTTAATTTGTAAGGCTAACGAATCCTAAATGTTTATTTATAATCGATTTGGAGATGCCTAAGTGCCTAAACATTTGCATAGCTCAGATCTCATAAAGATTGAGATGTGGATTCTGAGAATTAAGATGATGTTGTGGTGATCCAATGTTCGGAAGAAGATAAGTTAATGTTGCCCCTGGTCAGATAGGAGGTGATGTCGACCTTGGGTGATTAACATGAAAAAGGGTCATGAGTCTCAAGGATAATGGAATATCGTCAGATATGTTCATGGATGCTTTATGGATGAATATCTTGTTTTGTTGAGATTTTTGGAAACATGTTTCAAGTGTGGATAGTTCGACCGTATGATTAGGGATTGCTCATATTCCCTGGGTTGGACAGTAAAGGAGCCCAATATCGTGGATCCAGGCATCACGATGATGGCATGAAGTAAAGAAGTGTCATCCACCGTAGCGGGAAATAAGGTTCCCAGATCTTGATGTTTTGATATATGTGTTACTTTGGGATCTAGAATCTATATTTTATTGGTGTTTTTAAGCTTATTCATTTATTTGAATATCGTAGTCCTTATACTAGTTGTATTGAGGTCTACAACACTTTCTCAGGTCTATAGATATGATTGGTCAGGCTGATTTAATTTTTCTGTGGTGTTAAGGCTTAATATGATTTTGAGGACGATTTGGTTAGTATGGTGCCATGCTAGTGTGAGCTATGATGGTAAGGATATGACACCTCATAATCGGGTGGAAGGGTTTGAATATGTGGCATCATTGTTAGAGTGGTGATGAAATTAGTATTGTTTTGTTTGCATATCAATTGATTAGGATTTGTGCCAAGTTTAGTTATCATATAAGAACACACTTAGGAGTCATTTTGTGGTCGCCAAGGTGTTGTGGTTGTGTAAGTATTTGAGGATGTTTCCTAGAGTAAATGATTGGCCCAAATCGTCTCCTTATCATTAAATTAATAGTTGTTGTGGAGTTCTGCCAGGATTGGCACCAAATTTGGAGGACTCCGTATTGAACCAATAAGGCATCGACTGAGTGTTTTGACGTGAGGTGCTTTAGTGCTTTTCAGATGGCCTCGTTGATGAATTCTTAGAGTCGATAAGGTGTGAGAACCCTATTTTAGGATCATGTCATATTGCAAAAGACCGTTAGCCATGTGCTAAATTATGAAACGGATGTAAGTTTGGGAGAAGTGTTATGTTGGGCATGTGGTTTGTCCGATAGCAGGAATGTGATTCCTTAGAGTTTGGAGTGATGTCTCATTTGGAGAAAGATTAATTGATGTCTCGAAGGCGTGTTGCTTTCTTAGGTCTTGCTGAACCCGAAAAGGTAATTCGATAAATGTTTCTCAAAGATTGCAGCGCCGTGAGGCGTTTGGCTTAGAGATGATCCATATCCATTGGAATGGGTCATGCCATGGTAGCCTTCAAGGAATTAAGGATTAGATGTTGACCTTGTTGTTTTGGTTGACCCCTGATGGGTCTAGTAAGTTACAGTAGAATGTGATTCTTTTGAGGAAGCCCTAGCATTTACATCGCTTGACTTTTATAGGTGGTTGCCCTGGGTTGAGAGGATGTGAAGCCTTGACTAGAATTACCTCACCTATAGTTCAGGGTCGGCCATTAAAGTCCTTACTTTGTGGATTTATAGGGTTACTTATAGAGAAAGGTATTATTTAATGAATCCTATAGACTGAGAGATTGTCTTCCAGGAAGAGATGGCCATGCAACAATATAAGCGGATAGATTCACTTGAGGAGAGTAATGGTGAGTTTTGATGTTAGTCATGAGAGGTCGATAAAGTGATAGCATAGTTTAGTGAGGTTGTTAAAGTGGTTATGCTTATGAGGTGCATCTTCAGTCAAGAAGAATATTATTGCCGATAGTTGGATGACTAGAATTTTTGGATTGGGTATGTCTTGGTGCATCATAGGAGTTGTTGTAGGATAAATCTCAAGTAGCTCCTAATATCTAAGCGATGGGGGTGCTCTGCCCTGGGTTTTAGGAGGTAGAGTTGCCTCCTACATAGTAAGGACATGGAATTATGAGATGGGAAGCCATCACATTTTGGTTTCGAGGATTATGATGACCCGAGTTATGAAATATGATAATTAAGGTGAAACTAAATTAATAATGATCAAGGATTAGGTTTAGAACATGGAAAATTGAGTTCGGAAGTAGAAAAAGAAAGTTGGGCCCCATAAGGTATCGGTTTTGAAGATATGGTTAATATGGGTGGTGAGGTTACAAAATTTCAAAATATGACAATTGGAAAGTAATTAAGTTGAGATAGATGAATTGTGGTCAAAAGGTACAGAAGGAATCAAATTGAAAAGCCTAAAGTTCTAGAATTGGTAAATCCGGAATGGAAGTTGTAAAACGAGAAAGGTTGATTCGTAAATAAGATTTTGAGCTTTAAATTATGATAATCATGGCCTATTAAGGTTGTATAATCAAAATTAGGGTCCAAGGATGTGAAAAATTAGGTTAGAATGGTCAAAACGGATCCCAGATGGAGAAAAGACAACGTTTCCGTACTGCACGATGTGCACTTGACGAACGCCTAACGAGCACCTGATGACCGCTCGAGCTCCCCTTGAGTGCAAAAATGAGAAACTTGTGCACCTGAGGCAAGGCGGGAGTGACCCCCGTCTACGAGCAGTGCACTCGAGCACCGCTCGAGCGTTGCTTGAGTGCATTTTTGTGTGACCGCTCAAGCGCAGCTTGACCGATGCTCGCACGGTGGTGACATGGACCCGCACGTGACTACTTCCCTTCATCTTTTTAAAGGGGATTTTGGGTTTGGCCTTTAGATCACGATATAATAGAATGACGAGGAGAAGAGAGGAAGGGGAGGGAAGAGAAAAGGAAGGGAAAAATCTGATGTCCAGCTTCGATCAGAGTAGGAATAACGGTAGATCAGGCTCAGACAAATGTACTTCAGACGTTATTTATTATTTTTACAGTGTTTTAATATCTCAAAAATGGTATTTATACTCTAAATCCATGATTCTTCATGTTTACTATAAATACTGTTGTTTCTCCCGATTAATCAGACTGATTTTATGTTTACGTGTATATATATATTGTAATATCTGGCTTGAATTTCATGTAAATACATGTGTTTGGTGTTCATTTATCGTTCAAAAGTTTTGGTGAAACCCTAAGCACGAAAATGAAGGGATTTAACTATTTTAATCCAAAATTTCTGACATGTAAAAGTTGATTTGTACTGAGATAATATCCATGGGGTGATTTATATTTGAAAAATTTACACAAAATTATATTGATAATTTACTGACAATTTTTGAAGCGCACTGAAGAGTTATTAAAAAACTCTAACTGACTGCTGAAGCTAAAAAAGGTTTTCAGTTAAGAAATAAGAAGGAAAAATGTTTCTGGAACTATTAATTAGGACCCAAGACTGATATACAGTCAGGTTAGGTTATCCGCCATTCCTTAGAACGTTGTGGTGGTAATTGAGGATACCTTTGTTCATGGAGTTATATGTGATCCACCCTTCCTCAAGGCGTTAACATAGAGCGTAGTTACTATTACTGGCCAGCGTTACTATACCGAATCTCACGAGAAAGGATGTCCCACGGGAAGGGACTACTATTACTAGCCTTGGATTATGTGGAGTGAACACAATCTATCCTCGATTATTCGCCCCCTCCTCTAGTTGGGTCTATTGGTTGGGTCCTTTACTGATAGAAAAGGAATTTTCTAGAATTTATGGAACTGATGCTATTTTCTGACTTTCAAAGCATGTTTTACTGATTTATGATTATCGAAGCATGTTTATACTGATTCATGATTTTTATTGCATGTTTAAATAGCATTATTCCTTATTTTTATTTCCAAGAGCGCTACTATTCTTCTGATCTTACCATAGTCCATGAATGCTATTGTTTTTCCTGATTTTATCGTAATTTTCTGTTCTAATAAACATATATTTTGCATGAAAGCATAAATAATGATTACTGAGACCTGTTCATGTTGAATCATGCTTTTCTCATGCTTCTTATATATGTTCTCGTTATTTAACAGTCTCTAGAATCTTCTGTAATTATGTTCTGCATGAGAACATTATATTCTACATGTTTTATACCTTGTTGGATTTCGACTCACTGTTTTACTATTTTTCCCTCCAGATAAGGACATAGAGATAATACTAGACATGCAGGCTTAGATAGAACATATCAAGGAAGATTTTTAGGAAATCTTATGGTCTTACTTGCAATTGTCGATTATGGATGCAATTATGTATTGATGGTTATTACATACTGTGAAAACTATTGAACTAGTAATTATACTTCCATAGGTTTATATTATGGATATAGACGCTTCCGCTATATGTTTTCTGTATTTATACAGGTCCTAGATAGCATCGCCCATCTGAATTCTGATATAGTGGATAGGATTGTTAAAATTAAGCCACGGATGGCAATTCTGATCTTGTAAATGTGTGTTGTAGAAAAATTGTGACATAAATGGATAGTTGTGTGCATGTACTGGTTTGTTAGATAGGTTTTGTACAGGCTCAGGTTTTTGTTTAGCCTAATTTTAGGGGAAACTCTACCCATTTTTTCCTATAACCTTAAGTTGGGACTTGGGCTTCTGTTCCTATTTCAGTAATGACGGAAGTACTTGAGGATAAAAAAAAATTTGTTCCGTCACAATTGATATCAGAGAAAATGAGATGCCTTAGGAATAATCTAAATTGTATGCAGAAGTTTAGAAAATGATTCTAATTGACCGAATGGGTAGGGATAGACTTAAGCTAATCAAGCTAGGTTAGGAAATCCTAGATGTTCTTGCTTGCATAAGTTAGAATCGACCTGAATTAGGACATAGTGATTTGTTGATCGATATTGATCTTAGGCCTAGGCTGATCGACTTGGGTTTTGGGTCAAGGTTTTGATCCCTTCTAAGATTAAGGAAGGATAAAGGCTAGATAGGAATCAAATGAAATGTTTAAAGGCTGAACTTAGGATTTCTATTAAAGTGCCTTGGTTAATGCTAGCAGGTTTATTGGCACTGCCATGTTTTTGGTTATAGGTTATCAAATGGAAATTAGAATAGGTGGAAGCGATGATAGTGGGAGTGCTAGTACCCCTCATGATCGAGAAGCTGAGTATGTGAAATTGTTGGATAGGGTGACAAATGTCGTAGAAAGGATGGAGCAGCGTCATATGGCTTCAGTTCTTGCACCGAAGCCAATTTCAATGATGTACGAGAGGTTTAAGGCGGAAAAGATGGCTAAATTTTTGGGGAAAATAGATCCGGTGAGGGCAAAGAATTGGATTAGGAGCCTGAAGAAAATATTTACGGTTATTCAATACTCTGACAGCGAAAAGGTTGCTTTTGCAACTCATAAGTTAGAAGAAGAAGCCGATGATTGGTAGGTGAAAAAGAAAAGGGTGATGGGTTTGTTCGACGAGGAAATTTCTTAGGAAGCGTTCGAAGAACTTTTTGGGAGAAATACATTCCCTCTGGCCTTCAAGATTGGAGGGAAAGAGCTTTTATAGAGCTTAGGCAAGGGAGCCGCACCGTAGTAGAGTATAGTGCGAGATTCGTTGAATTGTATCACTATGCCCCTTTTACTTGGAGAGATGAATTGGGGATGGCTAAGAGACTCTTGTGAGGGTTAAAGGATGAGATTAGGAGTTCGCTTGTGACTCAAGAGTTTTAGACTTATGTTGGGGTCCTAGATAAGGCCTTGATACTTGAGAAAGAGCTTGAGACTCAGAAGTATTTTGAAAAAAAGGACGGCTAATCAAATATGTTATGGCTTAGGGTCAAATGTGGAGCCTTCAGGACTGTTTAAGAAGGTGAGAACAGCAGACAAGGGGAAGAGCGTTACTTAAGTACAGTCAATGACTGGTTCTCATGTAACGACCCAAATTTCAAAACCTAGAAAATTCAGTCATTGGGTCGGGTCAACGCTAGTTGACCGGAAAATGTAATAAGTTGGCCTTAAGATAAGAACTCCATCCAAGGCACTCCGTTCTTTAAAAATGCACTCCGTCCTTT
>JAOVVI020019623.1:0-10070 GCA_028571085.2 Nepenthes alata | reverse complement strand
TGATATGTCTTTATATCCGGATTATTATACGAATCAGGGGCCCGCTTAATCTTTTTTGGGGTCGAGTTGAAGCAGGTTTGATTTTCATTATTTCGAATCTGAATCTTGTACATCACAATTAACAAATAAAAGGTTAAAGGATAATAAGGACTCGCTCCCTGGTATATCCTCTGATACTCAAATTAAAAATTCTTTTCAAATTGATAGAAAAATAGAGTGAGTAAATGAATAATGCGTGGATGCGTGTAGCGAGAGATTGAGTGTTTGAGTGCGCTTGGTTGGGAAGCAGCTTTAGGAGATGGAAGATAGAGTTCCAATGGGTGTGTTTGACTTAGGGGTGGCATAGAGGTGTAGGATTGAGTTTCAACGATGCATTCGGTAAAAAAACGATTTGGTGATGGAGGATTGAGATTCGATGAGTGCACTTAACTAAGAGGGCGACTTGCTAGAGGGAAAGAGTTCTGCACTCATCGAGGAGTAGTTGGTTGATGAATGCATTTGCAAACAAGTTGTGGTGTTCCACATCGGATGGTGAGGTGAACGAAACGTGTCTTATAAGGGCGTGGATACTTCTCCCTTGTGGACGCATCTTGAGAGCCTGTGGAGGTTCGCTAGGAGAAAACCTTGAGACATGTGTATGGTTGGATATGCCAAAAAATTCTCCAATGCCAAAGAGGATAATATCTTACCACGTTGTGCCACCGCTGCGCCACTCTGGGGGACGTGTTTTGGGGACAGTGGAGGCTGTCTGCCAAGAATAAAACCGTACACCTATGTGACAAAATGGATAATATTCACAAACAGGTGTCCAGAGACGTTACAGATGGTACCAGAGACGAAACCCGATTCGGTGTGCCAGTGCAGATGCTGGGCTCCCAAAGGGAGTGGACTGTGATGTCCGACATCGGATGGAAAGAAGAACGAAGTGTGCCTTATAAGGACATGAATACGTCTCACTTGCGAACGCATCTTGGGAGCCTGTGGAGGTTCTCCAGGAGAAAACCTTGAGGCGTTGACAGTGACAATGGGCTCGCTCACTGGCCGGTGTCGCTAGGCCGTCTTTGGGCCAAGCTGCACAGGCTACTGATTGGATTTACCACAGCGTCTTTTGAGTTCTGGGTTTCATAGAATCTCACAGGATTTTCGCTTCTTGTTGCTCGTAGACTAGCGGGTTAGATTTTAGGTCAACTCATGAAATTATCAAACCATTTAAAATTAAACCATTAATAATATTATTTAAAATTTAAATACTTATTATAATTTATATGACATATCATATTATTTATACATATTATTTATACCAATTATACTAATATTCTATAAATAATATAATCAAATATAATCATAACAGTTATAAAAAATTATTAAATTATTCTCATCTAATCTAAAAATAATATTATATCTATTTAATTTATAATTTAGTATAAAAAAAGTATCTATTCATAATAATAAATATACATTAACAAAAAGCTGTACTTTACTTTATTAAAAATACTGTACAATAAATATGAATCCTGTTTAGTGCAGCAAATTTTAAAATAACCCACAACATTATAAATATAAAATAAATAAATTTTTTTTAATAATTTTCTATTCAAATCTTATAAGAATTTGCTGCCTATTAATATAAAAAAATTTTAAAAATATTTATAAATTTAAATTTAATATTTAATAAAATATAAAAGTAAAACAGACAAAGTGATAGAAAATTATAAATTACATATAAAAATATAAAATATTTAATTTTTGTTAAATACATTTTAAACTATAATTTTATATAAATTATTAAATTATATATATATATATATGTCTAGTTTTTCGAAACTTAAACTTAATTTTTCTGTTAACTAGAAAAAGGATTTTCATCAAATTATTTTTATTTATGTGATAAATATAAAAAAAATCACAAAAATATTTTTCTGTAGGCATTAAATAGTAAAATTAAAACAATATTTTTAACATATTATTTTTTAACAACTGAACGAACTCCAAGATAATAATAATTTTTTATTTATTTCAAAAAAATAGTCAACGATATTAAATAATCAAACTACTTTTATTAAATAGTTAAATAGTGTATTTATAACGTAAAAGAAAACTGATGCGTTTCAGGGGTCCTGATTCGTGATAGATTTTGATCAGCAATATCTCCTTTGTTAAATATTCGCAGGTAAACAAGTGAATCAGACCACTATTTTTGATGATTTGGGACCTGCGCACCACAGCTAAAACCCAGAGTATTAGGGGGCAACTGGGGCTTGCTCCCCGATAGATACTCTGATACTCAAGTTAATTTTCTTTCATAAGAAAAAAAAAATGAAGAAAAACGAGTGGTTATTTTTTTTTATAATGCTAGAAAGACGATTTTATTTGTCAGTTTTCTTTGGTACATTGCGTTATATTGGATAAAAGAGATCAGTTAAAACTGTCGGTTACTGCCTGCTGGTCGTGGAATCGTGCGCAGGATCCAGTTGAAATAAATTACACTTGGGGATCTTGATGGGCTATATTTGTGGGCCTTGATGTGTGAATCCAGCCCATTTCGTATCATGACCTAAGTGGCCCTTCATTAGGTGGGCCTATCTACGGATCAAGAACATAAATATTTTTATAAGTTTCAAGAGTAATATTTAATATTATTTATTTATTTATTAAAATAATAATAATAATATTATTATTATTATTTATTATTATTTTTATGAAATGCTCAAGAATCGAAGGAAGTCAAAAGGAGCGAAAGCAGCAGCAAGAATCATCGGTCAGGTCGTCGAGAAAATTCGAAGAATCTGATTCCTTCTGGAAGCCACCATTTATGCAGTACAGACGCTGCTTCGAGTGACCGACTTAGGGCTACTTTGAAGGAGGGGAGAGAGAGAGAGAGAGAGATGGCGGATCGTTTCTTTGCCAACGAAATGCCGGATTTCATCCCGGAAAACTCACAATCTGCAGCAACCGCTGAAGGGGCCGGAGACTCTTTGACCAGGCTGCTTCATCTTCCTTACAGATCACTCTGCGAAAGGCTAAAACATTCAGCTCTGAATCTCAAAGACACGGTAAATAATTCTCCGTTCTGTGATGCTTCCGTTTTACTTTTTTTTTTTACTCAATTCTTCATCTGGGAGTTTAGGTTTTTGTTCAATTTCTTCAATCGGAAGTTCGTTAAGTGTGTTATCATTTTTCTTGTTTTTTTTTATTTCTGTTGAATTAGGTGGTGAATGAAACATGGGGGCGTCGTGGGAAGCGTCTGCAGGACTATACTCTGTACACTGGTGCTCTGGGAACTGCTTACTTGCTCTTCAAAGCTTACCAGCTCACTAAAAATAAGAATGATCTTGCTCTGTGTTCTGAAATTGTTAAGGCTTGTGATTCTGCTTCCCGCGGCACGAAGTATCTCCCTCTCTCTGTCTCATGGGTGGTGCTTGTTGGCTTAATTTTTTCCACCAGAAATAGAGTAAATATGGTCAATTCCTCCTTGCAAAAACTATCGAATTAGTGACTGAAAATTGTCATATTTGGTTGCTTTGAAAGTGAAAGAATTGTTGAATTGATATCTCTTGTTGAAGTTTAAGAGTATAATCCATTTTTGAGATGGGTTAATTGTTTCACATGATATTAAAACTTTTTTGATCAAGTAGTGCAACCTTCAAACATTGTGAACCTCCAATTCAGAATTAAATTTCTTCATGAGGAATAAAATAGGGCTGTCCTTCGTTCTGTTTTCAAGACAAAAGGATAATCGCATCAGTGGGCATGTTGAAAGTTTGGAAGTAATTCAAGTTTTTTGAAAGAGTTGGTTCCTTGACATTGGTTTATGGTATATTAATCGTAACTTAATAGTTTCTGTACGTCATTACGTTAAAAAAAATGCAAAGGTCCCAAGGAGAAGCTCTTCCACTTCTTTTGTGCTATCTCTACTCATTACCCTTGGCTTTATGCAAGTTGCCTCGGTTACCATGCAAAACAAAGTCGGATAAAGGCTTCATGTTATGAGTTGTATGAATGCGCAATTGGCATGTAGCTAAATGTTTGATGGTATTTACAATGGAAATTAATCTTAAATTGATCTGCATGACAAGCAGATTCTGTTTTATAAAGTACTTATCTCTGGTTACTACATTAGGGAATGATTTTTAACAATTGATGCAACGGTAGATACAATACATATAATAGAACCCCCAATATTCATATTTTTTGATATCATAATAATATCGCATTATATTTTCGTATTGGCCGATTCGACTAATATCTAGCCGATATAATAAATATTTGATCCAATATTGTGTTGTTAGCTTACAATTTTGGAAAATTTTTTT
Source organism: Nepenthes alata (assembly GCA_028571085.2). Lineage (NCBI taxonomy): Eukaryota > Viridiplantae > Streptophyta > Magnoliopsida > Caryophyllales > Nepenthaceae > Nepenthes > Nepenthes alata. Next base: position 5,757 of record JAOVVI020019623.1, on the reverse strand, counting down.
TCCACCTAATACTTATATATTAGCCGATTTGGTTATAGGAGGGGTTTTGGGCTGTGCTTTGTCATTTTGCATGGGAAAAGTGAGGGAAGAGAACGGAGGAGTAGGAGGAGGAGAAGAAGAAAAGAAAAAGAGAAGGCTTGAGATTTCAGAGTTTTTTGGAGTCAAATCTATTAGATTAGAGGTTTGAGACAAATATTTTTAAATTCGTTATTTGATCTATTTTAGAATTCTTCGATTTCAACTTATATTTCTTGTTTTAATGTACGTGCATATCACCTTTGCCCCTTTGTTTTAATATTGTGCATGCATTTGATTTTTACCAAATATTTTGGAGTTTTGTTTGATTTTATCGAAGGTCTGAAGGTTTTGTTTATTTTTCATTGAACAAGTAAATACCTTGAGATATTATTTTCATATAAGGAAATGTTTGTGAAGAAAAGTCAAGAAACTTAAACATTTTGGCCTTGCATGTTGATAGTCTATACATGTGCTTCGATAAGACTATTTTGATTTGACATAGGTTTATACTTTCCTCTAAAGTGAAAAGTTTTATATATATACTTTTTTTACAGAATGAAAAAGTTTTAAATATTTATTATAGATTCCGTTGTTTGTGTTTTTGTTGTGAATCATTGTAAGAAATTGACAAAACTATATATTTGGATATCGTAATATATTAAATACATTTGAAGATTGCACCTATTATCCACGGGTAGTAAAAGAAAGTAGCTTTTAACCCTGTCTATAAGGAATTATTTGTAGATAGCCCGCCTACAGGTCTAAATAGTAGTATTTTTGCCTAAGATTATTGGGAATACAAGAAAACCTTCCTCAAAGCTAGTCTTTTGATAATTGTTTTTCAATTTTAGTATGATTTGGATTTTCAGGATTTTACCTGCATTGTATTTGTTATTTCGAAATGTTTGGCATTTGGAATTTTGCAGGTTTTGGCCACAATATTTGGATTTATCCAACTTTGGATATTTGAGCCTTTTGGAATATTACAATTTGAACTTTTGAACGATTTTGTATAGTTTGAATTATTTAATATTCGTATATATTACAAATTTTGCTTACGAAATTGTAAATTTGGACTACATGTTTGAAAATTTGGACGTGTTGGATTTTTGACATAATGTTTACAGTTTTAATCATTTTATCTGATTTATGTATATGATTTGTATATTATATATATAACTATTGAGTTTGATGCTCTTGATTTGTCATATTTTTTAACATTTTAAATTAGAGAGCCCTTGAATTACTTGTAAGATTTAGATGGAGAAGATTTGAAAACTTTGTTTATTAATTGTATTTTGTTATGTATTTGGATTTATATTAAAGCTTACGTTGAGATTTTGTTTAGTTTGTTTATTTATTTATGGCCTATATTATTTTGGAGATACTGTTGTCAGACAAATTCGTATACGTTTTAGATTGATATAGTTTGAATGTCAGTTAGATGCATCTCCTTATGGATAGATTTGATTTGAGCAGGTTGTTATGTTGATTTAATTGGAGACTAGATAGGATTTGTTCGGTCAAAACCCCTATTAGTTATTGAACAATATGAATATTGTGTTGTTTGGATTTTGGTTTGTTTGGTCCGATCTCATATTTGGGTGTTTTAGGTTTTATCAATTTTGAGGAAATTTTTTATTGGGTTTAATTATTGTATATTTAATTACCTGCTCGTGCCGGGATTGTGACACAATTATTGACACCGATACTGAAATTTTAATCCATCGTTTTAACACAATGCTAATTAACACTTCTCTATAACATAGGGGACAAGGTTGTATATATCATACTATCATTAAGGCTTGTAATGCAGAAAGTGTCATGCACTGCACCACCATTTTACGTAGCTACTAATATTGGTGAGTATGCGCCACATATTAGTGGATTCACCAGTGACTGTGAGCTAATGAAGTAGCTCAACTTTTGTGTTATGTTGATGCACGATAACCCAATTGCGTCTCTTATAATCATGAGTTGAATATGAAATGGGATTATGTTGGATTGCATCTTACTTGTTATCAGAACATGCATTCTTTTGCATTTTAACTGTAGGAGTGGGGGTCATGGATGAAAATATTGCTATCGGTATTAATAGGTCGTGGCCGTATCTGTATTGAATATGTTGGAAGAACAATTTTTTCTAAAAGCTAAAGCTGATGGGGGCATATCGATTAGTATGTCACAATATATGATCGATACAGAAATATTTCTCAATATTATCACCATATTAAGAAATATTGGCACCAGGAGGCCCAGTACCGATACTATCATCTGCTATTTATAATATCAATTGATATTTACTTTAGTGGTGGGGGTGACGAGTCTAATAGTCTAAACTAAATGGTGGTACCTCATGTCTAAAAAGCGAAAATATAGAAGGAATCATCCCCCCACATAGAAAAAGAAAACAATAAAAAGGTAAAAGAGAATGTAAAAAGTCATCAGTAGGAGTGCTCTACCTGTCATTTTGTTGCTGCTGCTATTGAGAATCTACTTTGAATTTCATTTGTTATCTATTGAATTGCCTAGATAGAGCTCAACTGTGCGTTGATTTAATTTCCTTAAACCTAGCCATGACATCTCACGAACAATCTTGTAACCCACCCATGCCGTAACTCACACTTCCCCCCTTTTGGCCCCCGATACCGATATTCCTTGATAAACTACAAGAATTGCGATATCTCTCCTTAATGTATTATATTCAAAATATCGGTTGATACATCTAATATTTTCTGATATATTGAAATGCAGAGGAAACATAGGAATGTACTATATTTTTATACATAAATTGAGCATAAGGGAAATGGGTGCTTCTGCGATGTTTGATGGTAGTGTCTTTAGGATTTGAACTAACATCAAGCTGCTTGCCTTTTAGTAGATCATGAGTGGGTCTGTCATCCTCATTATAATCCTCCTAAAATTAGTAGCATTATGTCAGAAGGCCGACATTTATCCTTCGAGTTCTGATTTATAAATGACATTTCTGTGTATGATACATTCAATACCAATACCTATCGCTTGATATGAAAGATATTGATATGACTACAAGCAATAAGGATGCTGATATTGATATCGATATTTTAATAAGTTTTGGTTTCTTCTTGAAATGTTGGAAAGAGCAATATCTCTCCACTCAGACTCATCGGTTGTGAGCATTTATGCAATATGTCGAACTTAAAATTTAAGGACTTAGGTTTTTGCACTGATACAAGCAATGTAAATTCACTTGGTTCACTTCTGTGATCATGGGACCTCAGGCATGTGACCTTCATATGTGGCCGGTCTGGTGTCTGTGCTCTTGGCGCTGTTGTGGCAAATAAAATCGGTGATACCCGTCTTCAGGATTACTACTTAGCTGAGTTTAAAGAGGTAATTAGTTGGAATTTTAAATGCTATTCATATTCTCTTTTTGTTGATTTTCAACAATCATTTGATGAATCATTTTCCATCTTATTTTGAATCAGATTAGGCTTCCTAGTGACCTTCCATATGAGTTGCTGTATGGGAGAGCAGGATTTCTGTGGTCTTGTTCATTTTTGAACAAGCATATTGGTAAAGGCACTATAGCCTCTTCCGACATGGTAAGTCTTTGCATCCTTATCTCCTCCACCTTTTTGTTTCTCATGGTGCAGAATGAATAAAATATTGGCCGATATATATATTTGTTTTGGCCCTCTATGCACGACAAATTCTCGATATGCCTCCATATCGGCCACATATCAGTTGATATTCAGAATATCTACTGATACACTCATTATTTTCTCAAGTATCGTCCGATATTTGCCCTAGGTTTCAATTTGCAACAAAAAAAAAAAAAAAGAATACTTTTGTGTCCCATGGTCCATGAATAAAAGAGTTAATATCGGTCACGACTATATCAGTATTGAATATATTGGAGTGAAAAAATTTTTTAAGAATCATAAGCTGACAAAGTTATATCGCCCAATATTTTAAATATTGACCGATATATTACTAATACAGCAACAAATTATGATTTTGTCACGGTATCAGAATATATCAGTATTGAAAAGTTTGATACTAATTCATATATGTTGATAGTTGCAATATCTACTGATATTTTCATCAATGCGTATGTCAAAATTTGATACATTTCACCTGGCGCAGCCGATGTGTCTGAGACCAATGCTTATATTGATACTTGCATTCCTGCTCTCTGTGTTCAAAATGATGCATTAATCTGGTGGAAAACCTTTTGCAGAGGGCCATGGTGACTGATATAATCGAGGCCGGTCGACGGTTGGGAAAGGGGAGATGCCCGTTAATGTATGAGTGGAACGGCAAAAAATACTGGGGTGCAGCCCACGGTTTGTCCGGGATTATACACATCTTGATGGACATGGATCTGACGCCCGATGAGCAGAAAGACGTGAAAAATACACTAAGGTATATGATCATGAACCGTTTCCCAAGCGGGAATTATCCTTCAAGCGAAGGAAGTGAAACAGATCGGCTCGTGCATTGGTGCCATGGTGCCCCTGGGATCGCTCTTACCCTTGCTAAAGCAGCTCAGGTGATTATGTTTATAATTTCTCCGGTGAATTTGTCATTTGAAAAAGAAAATATTGAATAAATTGATAGTAAATTATGAGATTTCAATATTTCTTCTCCTTATAGGAAGGAGGAGAAGAACACGAAAGAGGGAATGGGGAGAAGAAGAACAGTGAACAGGGGAAGAGAGGAAATTTTAGGCGTCCGCGTGTCATAATTTAATTCATCAGTAATCAATAATGGTTATATTGGTCTTTAAATGAAAAATATAAGAACACCATGATAATAAATTATGAAAACTCTGTTAATAAGGAAACCCTAATTCTGAGCGGCAGTCATTAGCATATTTAATTTTAATAAATTGACTAAAATACTTTTAGTAAAATATATGATTAAAGTCTGATGGGTATATCGAAAATGGACTGGCCCAAAGTCAACGTAAGCCCAAAATGGCCTGCAGGACGGTCAACTCGTGAACGGCCCAACTGGAGACGCGAGCCCAAACCCTGAAAGGTCCAGGACGGTCAATGCCAACGTTGACCGTCTAGACCTTAGCAGACGGCTTACTCGTGTGCAGACGGTCAACTCAGGTGTTGACCGGATGTACTGTAGCAGTAGGCCCAAACAAAGGCTTTTTACGGTTATGGACCTGGCCCACTTGAGCCCACGATCCATCAGACGGCCAGCAATAGCCCTCCTAGCATCTTCCACGATCCCAGCCGGCTTCCAAAATGGACATTGACGAAATCAGCGCCTTTCCCATAAGGAAGGCGCCGGATTTTTCCAATTCTCTGCCAATTGAGGCTCTCCAACGGTAACATACACAGAAGGAAGGTGGGCAGTTTGGAAGGCCACTGACCGCCGTGGAAGGAAGCTATCTTGGTCCGTTTAGCAACTGGCGCCGTCTCTGGAAGGAAGGCAAACCAGAAATAACGCAGGGAATCACACCTTCCAAAGGAGGGAGATCACCCTGTCAACCTTAAGTAAACCCTAGAATTCTGATTCGGGGACGGTTTTCTTGCTTACGCATTCTGGCTTACACACAACACACTCTTGCTGACAGACGACGAGTTCTGATTCATACGTTCTTACTGACACGTTCTGATTAACAGACAAGCTCTTGCACGCGAATGCTTACGTACTGAGACGAACTTTTACAGTCAAGCTCTCACGTACCCAAGTTCTTGCTTACGGAGAAGACCCTTACATCCACGAACGCTGACAGAG
>JAOVVI020019622.1:0-10070 GCA_028571085.2 Nepenthes alata | reverse complement strand
CACTAGACATTATACACACATATATACAATAATATTTTTAAACATTATATAACAACATTTATATATAATAATAAATACAATTATATATATATATATACACGAATATTATTAAAAAGAATATGTATAATATTAGTATAAAAAGAATTAAAGCACCTTTTAAGTAACAAGACGCGCGCGCAATGCAGCGACGCGGGTTCGACTCCATGCGCACGTGCCTTCAACCCATTTTTCAGCGAATTTCAAAATTACTAAAATAGTGGGCTGCGCATGCATGTGGGCCACCCCTTCGGCCCAGGCAAACGCAGGAAAAGGCTCGCACAACAGACGCGCCCAAAACCATATTAATTTTTTTTTTAATGTAAACTGTAGAAGTGCCAAAACGACGCCGTTTACGTAGTCTTCAACCTCCAACCAGGATAGCCCGAACCCGATTTTACCCGAAATTCGACCCGATGAAAACTCCTCCATTTTTACACCAAAATTGATGTAAAATATATAAAAATGTTGGAAATTAAAGTTTCCAATGATTTTTGACATTTGTTTTCACCAAATCATGAGAAAAATAGACTTTAAAAATTTTTTAATTTGGAAAAAAATGAAAAAATGCATAACAATGCAAGGCAGATGCATACAATTCTCTGATACCAAATATAAGCATTTATATTAGCCTAATCATGCCATTTAAAGACCAAAATGCGGAATAATCACTAGCCTCCGGCCATTGAATTTTCTGCTCTGTTTTCTTGGCCACTGACTTCACCTGATTTCGAAGCTTCCAAGCACTGCTTTCTCTCAGTCGATGGTGTTTGCAGAGAAGAATGCCCAGGGACAAAACCAACTCCCACAATTTATCAAGCAATTCTATCAATTGTCTGAAACGGGCGTTATAAAATTTAATTGAAATTAGGGAGAGTGATGATGGAATGTGAATCAGCAATATTAAACATGGGCCATAATTCGATTCAGTTTTAGAACTGAATCGTTAACACCAATGATATAAGATGAATCACTCATATCTTTCATTTCAAATTTATCAGAGAGATTATTTCACCTCATACAACAAACCCTTGTCATTGAATACAAATAAAACATTGTTCACATATAAAATAAACAGACAAATCTTACTCCCACTAGCCATCTAATATATACATTGATCACAAATATTCTTTTCAAAACCAAATGAAGAGATAACATTATCAAATTTTAAATACCATTGACGGAATGCATGTTTTAATCTATATATTGACTTCTTAAGTTTTCATACTAATTTCTTACCATTATTGGAGGAGAATCATTTTTGTTGTTTCATATAAACCTCACCTCTAAGTTACCATTCAAAAAAGTCATTTTTACATCTATTTATTGTAATTTCATATCAAAATAGGCAACTAATACCAAAATAATACGGAGAGAATCTTTCTTAAACACACGAAAAAATGCCTCTATATAATCAATTCCTTTCTTTTGAGTGAATCTTTTAACAACGAATCTTACACTCTATGACTTTCGCCCCTTTAGGTAACTCAACAAAATTCTATGCTCCATTATATCTTATGAAATTCATCTCTTCATTTATGGTATTGTACCATAATTTTAATTCATTACAACTTATAACTTGTGAAAATATTTCAGAATCATTTTTTACTCTAATATTGTAGTCAAACTCTTACAAATTTACTATATAACCACTAGGAATTACTAATTTTCTCATTTTATTAGATCTTCTTAATATTGTATCAACATTTTCAACAAGAATATGTTGTCCAACTATTTCAGATAAATCTTGAACATCATGATCTACTGAATAGATATTAGCGGCATGTGGAATCATATTGATTAGTTGTTCAACACTAATTTGCACTTGATGGGTGTTGTGTATAATAATCAATTTATCATATAAAGTGAAATGTTGAAAATATGAATGAACATTATTAGAAACTATATTTCTAGATTGATTACTCTCACTCATTAAATCATTCTCAAAAAATTTAACATTTCTTGATTCCGTAATTTTAATGTCGTGAAATGGACAGTAAAATATGTATTTTTTAGATCGTTCAGCATATCCGATAAAATACCCAATTATAGTCATTGGATCCAAATTCTTTTCTTGTGAATTGTAAAGTCCTACTTTAGATGGATATCTCCAAACGCATATATGTCGCAAACTTGGTTTCTAACCTTTCCATAACTCAAAAAGAATTTTTGGTACAATTTTGATCGAAACACGATTTAGTATATACACTGTCGTTTTAAGAGTTTTAGACTACAATGATTTTGAAAGATTGGAGCTGCTAAGCATACTCCACATCATATCCAATAATGTTCGATTTCTTTCTACTATATTTTTGGCCAGGAGAATCCGGTATAGTACATTGGACAACTATCCCATGCTCTTAAAGAAACTTTACAAATAGACCAGATATTTATCCATCTTTAGTATATCTACTATAATATTATCCATCTCTATTTAATCTCACGATTTTAATTTATTTTTCATATTATTTATCTACATCAGTTTTAAATATTTTAAAAACATCTAATACTTTTCTTTTATTATGAAATAAGTAGAGATCTATATATCGTGAATAATCATCAATAAAGATAACAAAATATTTTAAACCATATGAGTCAATATCTGGACTATAAATATTCATATGTATAAATTTTAATATGTCTGAACTCCTCATAGTATTTTTTTTAGTCTTATTGGTATACTTTTTCTTTTATATAATTCACACAAGTCTCAAAATCAATAAAATCTAAAGCATAAAGTACTCCATCATTTACTAATTTTTTAATCCTTTTAATGAAGCTATGCCCTAATCTCCAATATCACAACATAGAAGAATATTCATTCACGGCACATCGCTTAATGTCAAGACACATCACTTAATGTCAACATCAACAAACACAATATTGTAAGTTTATATAATAAAGACTATCAGGCAATGTATCATTCCTAACAATATCAGATTTATAAAATAAATTAAAAGATGAGTCCGAAAATATAATCGAATATCCAAAAGGTATAAGTCTTGAAACTGATATCAAAATACTGAAAAAATTTTGAATATAAAGGTATTTTCTAAATTCAAAATAAAGTCATTACTCAAAATTAAATTGCATGTTTCGATTACATCCATATGTGAATGCATTTTATTTTCAGAGAATATTTTGTTTACTTCCCAGCGGCTTCCTTAAGTTTTACAAGCCCTGTAAAGAATTTGTAATGTAAATTGTAAAATTAGAATCAATCTACCATGTGTCATAAGAAATATTAATCATATTAGATTCATAACAACCAAATGATGATGATTACCTTACTTCTCAAGCCAATTTCGATATTAGGGACAACCTTTCATGATGTGTCCTTTCTTTTTATAAAAGAAACACTTAGATTCTTTCTTGATATCAGATTGAGGATATATTTTATTTTTTCCCTTTTGCTTAACTTGAGCCTTATTCTATCATTGTTTAACCATAAATGCACTTTTACGAAATTTCATTACAAGCCTTCTTTTCTCTTGAACACACATGATCATAAGCTCATTTATTGACCATTTATCCTTATATGTGTTGTAAAAGATTTTAAATGGTCCATATTATGGTAAAATATATTCAGAATATAGTACACAAGAAAAAACTCAGACATATCCTCCTCGAAATTCTTCAATAGAGCTGCTACATCCTTACGCACATCTCTAACATTGGTGAGCCTCAAAGATGAAACTTTTTGATTAAAGTGCTGGCTAGTACTTTATCTGAAGTATAAAATTGTTCATCAATAGCCTTCAGTAAATCCCACACATTATTATAGTGATCGACAGAACTATGAATACCAATAAAAATTTTAGTCTTTATAAATATTAAACTAAGGCAATTAAATTGCCTCAATCGTTCATAAAGAGCAACATCAATTCGAGTGCTGGTTTTGATAAGAGCATGTGATTCGTCTTTTCTTATAGCATAATCAATGTCCATCCACCGTAGATGAATAAGAATTCTCTCATTCCAAATTTTATAATTATCACATTTTAATTCAAAAATATCACATCTAATATTGAAAAGATTTACAGATTGTATAACTGTATAAATAAAATTATATGCTTAACAAATAATAAATGAGACTAATAAATACAAAATATATTTTACCAATGTAAAGCATATATCATATATCAATTGATATAAAAATTATCTGTGTTAAATTTTTAATTTAAATAGATTCATGTCAAATCTTCATGATAAGACTATCAAATTATATTCTAATTTTTAATCCCTGTGGATAAATTAAAAAAAAATTGATATTTTATCCTGATTAATTAATTTAATATAATAAAATTTTATGTGGGATAAATTTTATTATATTAAATATAATTAGTAACAATTAATATCTTTGTACCATATGTAATCATAATATATAATTTTATTAATTAAGGATGCCATGGCTAATCCCTAATTAATTAAATTATATTAAACATTATACATTATATCCATTATATATATATATATATATATATATGATTATAAATGTTAGACAAAAGTCAATCTTTCATATTCAAAAATTTGCCACATGAAAATTGAATGCGAAAATTAAATTAAGGATCGAAACTCACATCCTGCCATTAAAGCCGCTACAATTTGCTCGAATTTCTATAATATATTTCACTTGTTTGAATCTTTCAAGTATTAATATCCCTTAGCAATGGTATACAATTGGAGTATTAGACTTAAAAACCAAACCAAGTATCACCCTCATATATAATAATTTCCATCAAATTATCCACAGCAGTTACTAGCAGAGGAAGTTAGGCAACGTGTTTGCATGGGAAACGTGGACCATAACTGTTAGTTTTCATCTTCTTTTTTTTATTTTTTGGGAAACTGAATAACCAACAAGTTGTGCTAATCTAGACTGGTAGGCACCAGACTACTTGTCAAAAATTTTCAATCGACACATCATCTCCATTTCAAAATATTTTTGTTGACTCACTGCTGTTTTGCTTTATCCGAGGTGTAATTTTGATGACTAGACCTTAGTTCTTCTATCCAAATCTATTTTGATAATCTTGCATTTTTATTTGATTTGAGAATACACATATATATATATATATATATAGCAAATTTGTAAGGCATTATTTCTTAAAAAAAAAAGATAAAAATCTTTCATTTTGAAAAGATGCAATTTGTGCCTAAACTGATTCTTAGTTAACCAGTTTTTGAATTCAAAAGGCTGCGTCATTTTTTTCAGAAATGGATTTCCAAAATTTTCATTATATGGTAAGAATTATTAATACCATAATAAAAACATAATTTTCATAATCTTCTACCAATTGGATTAATTTGCAAATCAACCAAATGTAGATCACACAAGGCACATATTTCATTATGACCTAACGAAAAGGATCAAAACCCCTTCCCAAACCGTGCAAGCATTAGTTTTAAATTGGGTTGAATCCTTTTTTTCTGGATTTGAGACTCAAATGAAAATATTCTTGCAATATTTGAAAGATCTAATCTGAAATCATATATTTTCTTGTATTTGCCAATTTATCTTGAACTCAAATTTATGCATCTTATTTGATTTATTATCTAATTCATTTGAATTCAAATACATCTTATCTTTTGATATCTTCAAGTAATTTAAATTTGAATTTGACTTAAGAATTTTTTGTAATTGTTATTTTGTTCAACTAATACAATATTATCTCATATCTCCCAATCTTCCAAAACGGGAAAATGTGTATGATTTAAGTTGATAAAAATGGATAATATCAAGGAGATCTCTCATGCAAAGCTTGAAAACAATGACTATCCGGATCCTGACCCATGTTGCAGTTGATTAATTGACTTTGTGGCAACCCAAGCAGGATGTTACAAATTTATTGCGATCTTTTAATTTCTACTTTTCAGTCAAGGAGTGTCTAGAATCAGATATAGCTTTCAGTAGTTTTGTGAGCACAAAATAACTATACATCAGCCATGAGATAAAGCAATCCGTGCAAGAACAAATCCCACATTTGTGTCCTGAAAATCCTACCTTCAGCGATTTGCCTATTTGGTATGTCTACTGCCCATATTTAAAGTTTTTGACTTTCAAGAAGCCAAATTGAACAGTAGATATCCAAAATATTTCATCACGCTTTATTCATTCTTTTGGACCAATTCTCACCTTCCAAAACTTATCCCTATTCATATTTGAATCATTCCTTGGATAGCCTAGATTATATTTTCTGTCCTTCATGAAAACCTGAAATTGCCTCTCATTCTTTTTGAATTTTAAAATTCAGATAACTTACATTTCTATCTAAGGTAATTCTCAGTGGCTTTCCTGATTTCTCATAATTTAAATTGTTAACAAAATTACCTTCTCGCTTCTTGGCAATTAAATCAACTCCAAGGAGAGGGAATTTTTTTTTTTTGTAACAGTAGGATACGCTCTTTATACTCATTCCTCATGTCCAAAAGGAGATTTGGATGCGCATTTCTTGAGTTGATTGCTTTACACCCATGAGAAAAACAACAGAGAGATTCCTGAGATTCCTTCCTTATTTTTTTGATAACCTACTCAAGAGACCTTGTGCTTAAATCTTTTTATGGTCCCTATCATTTATTGTTGAGAAGTTTGATTGTGCTTAAATTTCAAATCAAAGATTTAGGCTTTCATGAGGATTCTATTACTTTCATACCACATTTTGATTGCGTTGTTGTACCAAGATATAATAGGGTGGTTATACCCAGATTACAATTAGGGGTTTGATACCCATACTATTGTTAGAAAGGTTTTTTCTTCCCCTTCGGTTGTGGAAAGGAAGATTAATCGTGGATTCTTAAGCCTCAAGGGGTCCTGAGGATGAAGTAAGAGAAGGATTTATGAACCACAACATGTCAAAATATTCGATTTCTCTCTCTATGCTTTTATTTACTACTTTATGCTTATTGTGTCAATCAACTCATATTAATTATTAATTTGCCCTTTACATAGTAAAGAAGATATGTGTTTATCATTTTGTTGCTTCACTTGATTATACTGTTTGATTATTTTTGGGTAGTTTTTTTGCCCTATTCGGCCCCTCTAGGGCACTTGGGCATTTCAGTTGGTATCAGGGCACTTCTCGTGATTATAAGGTTTAAAAATTGAGAGATCTTATGACAGCCCAAAATATCTAGCCCATTGTTGAAGGGCAATCTACTTATGACGTTCCATATTTTGACAGTTCCAATTATGGTTATGGCATAGACAAAACGAGTATTTTTGCCAAAGGAGCCAGTTTTGACACCCAGAAAACAATGCAATTTGGCATCACTCTACCAATTAAAATTCGGGATGGGAAAATATTCCCAAGCATGAAATTAAGTATACTAGTAAAGAGATGGTGTCATCTCAAAATGAAACCATGCCATAAACATGGTTTTTCATGCTTTATTTGGAAATAAATACAATCGTGCCTATGTGCAAGATGGCTATAGAGATACGGACAAAGCTTGAGGTGACTCACAAAGGGACAAATCAAGTCAAGCAGTCTAAACACAATATCCTTGCTCATGAACTCGAGCTATTCAAAATGAAGCCCAATGAAGATGTGTCACCCATGTATGTTACTATGATGAATTAGCATTCAATCACAAGGCTGGCAGATTTCATGAATAACATATAAGAACAAGAGAAGGCAGCAGAGAAGATAAGAATGAAGTAGAAGATAGAACGGAAGGAGACAGAAGACAGAGATATCAGAAGCACAAGTAAATTCTTAATGTAATCTGGTATTTTTTGTACACCTTATAGTCATTTAAGTGTCAGTTACAATTCCATTTAAACTTCTACAAATCATCCTCTTACAGCTGCCTAATCTTTGATTGGTTATGACAACTATTGTAATCTAATGTTGCAGTTAAATGGCTGTTGTTCTTCTGTTCGTAATTTAGTTATTTGGCTGCGATGTTGTCGCTGACTTGGATCATGACAATGAGATTCTCTAATGTAATGAACAGCTTGAAGGCTTTTGCAAGGGAAATACCAAATCCAGACCATGAAAGGAAAATCTTAAGGTGTCTTCCAAAGAAAAGATCTCCTAAAGTCACAGCAAGCACGGAAGCAAACGACATCTCCAAAATTGATACTGACAAGCTAATTGGATGTTTTGTGACACATAAGATCCCCATGAAGAAACATATGGAGGATTACCAAAATAGCAAAAAGCATAATTCTGAAAGTCTCCAGTTCCCTTACAGCCGGGGACTATGAAAATGATGATGATGTGATTGTCATGCTCTCTAGAATATTAAATCATCTCACCAATAAGAAGTTTGTAATGCAAAATTTCCAAAGGATAATTCCAAAGGAGAAACCAGAAATAAGCAGAAATATGTCACTTGCTACGAATGTAGCAAACCTGGAAATATCCGACCTGCATCCGATCTTCTCAATTGGGGAAACTCCAAGCAATTCGACAAAGAAAGAAAAAGAAAGACATGATGATGGCCACTTGAAGTGATAGTGAAGAAGAGCAAACCGAGGTCAGCTGCCAATCTATGCTTTATGGGATTTGAAAATGAAGATCTTGAGGTATACGATTAATTTACTTACGATAATTTTTAAAAGAAGTAGCAGAATTATATTGAGTTTAACAAGCTTGGTGCTCAATATTCTACTTTGAAAAGAAAACATAAATTCTTGATGGAGAAAGTGAGTACATCAAGATTGTTAAAATATAGGAGTTAAGATATACTATTAAAATATGCTTTAGGATATACTATAGTATATTCTTTGTAAGAATAATTTAGTATTTTTGATACTTATAAATAACCCTATATATACATGTAAATGTACCTAGCCCTAGTGTGTGGGTTTTTTCTCCTCTTCATCTCTTATACTCTAGCAAAGACCATCAGTGAAAATTGGAAGCAGTAAAATAAGATTCATATTAAACAATTTATGAGCATAACAAGGAGGTTAAGAAGCTGAAAAACCAAAATGAGTGAAACCAGAATCTACCCATTTTAAGACATGAAAACGAGCAGCTAAACTTCAAACTGATGGATTTTAGCAAAACAATTGAAAAATTCACAGAAGGAAAAAACAATTTTGACAAGATCCTTGGTAATCAAATAAATTCATTAACCGGCCCGGTTTGGGTTTTGGGTACAAAGAGGACTAAAAATGTTCATAAAAAACTCCCCATAACAATCGAGTGCTCACAAAATGATCCTCCCAGAGGATTTTTGTTGTGGTGAACTTGGCCATGTTGCTCAAAGTTGTTTTCAAAGGAAAAAGATTCAAATAATATCCCCATGGATTCCTAAAGGAACATATGTGCCTAATGTTATCGGAATAGAGCATCAAGGAACAAAAAGATTTTAGGGACCCAGAAACATTTTCTGATCTTTGCATGAAAATCAAAAGATGACGAGCCGTCATTTACATCTTGATACATTTGTAGAATAGAAAACAAAAGTTCATAGTTATATAACTTCCTACTATTTGGGAACTTGTTCTTTTTATTGTTAAAACATGTTTGCAAAATGATTTTTGAAATATATTTCAAACCTTGGAAAGTCAGTGATTACAATATGATCTAATAATTTTTCTCTTCTGCAAATGAGCAGATGTATTGTGTAACATGAGCAGATAAAATCTTATTAGCAGATGAGCATATACGTGTGATTTGACTTTGTTACTTGAGATATATAGTATGTCATCACCCATCTGCTAGCTTGAATTTAGCATTGTTTCATTTAATTTGACAAATTTGAATTGATTAACTTTTGCAAATGTGTTTTTTTTTAGTATTTGCTGCAGGTACCGATATTTTGTTAAAATGAAAACTATTATTCTAACCAAATATTGTAGGGACGAATCATATTTTTTGATGATTCTTGTCCTGAGTAGTTTTTTTTTTAAATAATTCTTTTTTTGCACGCCCCTAAATTGCGGCAGCTATTGACCAGTTCTCCTTTCAATACACCCTCACACCTCTTTTACTAGGATTCAAGGGAACTCCTTCTCTCATAGAAATGGAGAGGCTCGTTCTCCATATTTCAGTCGTTTATTTTTTAATAAATAATTATAA
>JAOVVI020019621.1:0-10070 GCA_028571085.2 Nepenthes alata | reverse complement strand
GACCCAGCTCATTCTCCAAGGTGGATACTCCCACGCCAAGCCGTTTCCTGCTTCTTTGCTTCGATCATCCTTCTCTTTCAAACGAGAGTTCTCAGCTCTCAAGTCGGCGATCTCTGTTTCCATGCCCGCAAGGACAACCTCGAGGGCAGGAATCTCCTCACGATGCTCCCCTCCCGAAGCGGCCAGTCTGGCATTCAGCCAGGCGATCTCTGCCTCCCTATCCGCGATCGCCTGGTCGCACTGCGCCACCTCCTTAGAAATGGCAGAAATCAGCTTCCTCGACTGCACAAGAGAACAACAAAGTATAAATCAGAAACCTGAGAAATGCGAAAGTACGCGGAAGCCATCACAAGAATCATACCTCACAAAATCTTCTCGCTGGCCTCTAGACCTGGCCCAGGTGGCGGTGGACCAGGAGCATCCTCTCGAGCCGAGCTAGTGGCAGCCTCTTCCAAGATGCACTCCAGCAGCTCGTCAGTGTCACCCATAGCAGCTGCAGGCTCCTCAACGGCAGCCTCCGGAGCAGCTATTGGAGGATCAAGCTCCACCACTGGCTCCATAGCAGGAGTCCGCGCAACTGTAAAGCTAACGGATGGCTTCCGTACATCCACTACTGGCTCATAAGATGGCTCCACAAAAGACTCCATCAATACAGCACCAGGAACCACTTGCGGTACGGGCTGCGCCTGGATGACTCCTGTTGAGTCCACCGGCCAGTCCTCGTGAGTCTTCTCCAGGCCTGCAATGCTATCGAGATCGCTGTAGATCCCAGAAGCGACATAATCAATGCGGGTCGACGATGAAGAAGGAGTCTCCAGCACCTTCTCAAGCAGCGGGCCGATAAACCCTACGTCAGTGGGGCGCATACGGATGAGCACGCCAATGGAGTCCTCCGGCCTCATCATTCTCACTGGCGGCGTGGATTTTTGAACCGGGAATTGTGGTCCCCAGTTCACCTTCTTGGTCTCTGCCCGAGAAACCAGGAAATTCCTCTTAAACTCGTTAGGGTTCTCCTTGATCAACTCAATCAACCATCCTTGGGCTACCGTCTCTGCCACAGACGGCGTCCCCATATACGCCTCCGGAATCTAGCCCCAGTCCTTTGCAAGGGGCCAGGTCGTCCCCACACTCATGAAGAAGAACTGATTCTTCCAGTTCTTCAACGAGTCGTATATGGCCATGTTTATTTTTAGGTCAGAACGGGGGACAAGCGATATCCACTCTCCCACCTGGTTTATTTTAAACAGTACCCTCACCATCGACATCCTTAGCTTCTTACCACACTTTCGAATAAAAATACACAAAGTACAGAGATATCAGATAGCATTGGCGTGGAGTTGGGCAATTGCGACTCGCAGGGCTCACAGAAATGACTGTAAATCGTCCGACAATGGGAGACGGAGGACGCTCCT
Organism: Nepenthes alata; assembly: GCA_028571085.2. Lineage (NCBI taxonomy): Eukaryota > Viridiplantae > Streptophyta > Magnoliopsida > Caryophyllales > Nepenthaceae > Nepenthes > Nepenthes alata. The sequence goes on along the minus strand of JAOVVI020019621.1, from coordinate 8,658 downwards.
CAGGCGGACCTCATAAACTGTGATATGCCCCACCGGTGGAGCAAGGGCTCTGTCGTTCCTTCTCGGGACTCTCCACATGATTTCCTTTCGGACGTTGAACTCAACGCATAATGCTTTAATGTCACTCTCTCCAAGAATAGAGGCGATGCCTGTGACGAATGCCATGGTTTGCAGGATGGAGGATGGACTATGGTTTCTGAGAATGAAAGTTGGGAACGAAGAAGACGAAGGTTAGGAGGCGTAAAAAGTTTTTGAAATGTAGAGGGAAACTTAAACGCCAAGCACTCATTAAAACTCCTCATTAAGGATGCCGTCAGTCCTGCCGCGTGTCGCCTCCCTACTTGGCTCTTCAGTAGGTAGATCTCTGACGCATTAATGGTCAGGATACCGGCCCAACCAGAAGAAGACGCGTGTCTCCTTTCTAGCCTACAAACCGGCTGATGGCCACGCATCCATCAGGACTGGCAGAAAGCTTCTCTAGAATTGACTAGGACGGTCAACAATTTTGGTCAAACTTTTTCTCCAAAACTAACCAAGAGGATCAATAGTTCTGGTTAAACTTTTCTCTCTGCCTTTCATAGAGTCCTCCGAAAATTTCATACAACGAAGGGCAACAATGGCTTCCCATCATGAACATACCGGAGGCCAGAATTTTGGCCACCGGTATGGGGTGCTAGTAATGGGTATACAAAAAATGAGTTGGCCCAAAGTCAATGAAGGCGCAAAACGGACGGCCAACTCATTAACAGCCCAAGTGGAGAACAGACCCAAAAGCAAAAAGGCCCTGGGCGGTCAACGCTGACGTTGACCGTCCAAACGACCAACGCGCACACGGACGGTCAATTCAAACGTTGACCGTGTGCGTACTGTAGCGTTGGGCCCAAAAGAGGTTTTTTCTACAGTAACAGGTCTGGTTCATTTGAGCCCATGATCCATCAGACGGCCAGTAACGGCTCTCCCGATATCTTTCATGATCCCAACTGGTTCCTAAAATAGGCATTGACAAAATCAGCGCCTTTTCCATAAGGAAGGTGCCAGATATTTTCAATTTCTTGCCAACTGGGGCTTCCCAATAGTAATATCCACGTAAGGAAGGTGAATATTTTGGAAAGCCACTGACCGCCATGGAAGAAAATTATCTTAGTCCATTTGGCAACTAGCATTAGCTCTGAAAGGCGGACCAGCCAGGAATCATGCAAAGAAGTACTCCTTCTAAAAGAGGGAGATCACCTTGTCAATCGTAAATAAGCACTAGAATTCTCATTCAATGCACGTCAATGTTTTCGCACAAAAATTGAGAGACTGACAATTCTCTACTCTCTGCTGATACTCAAAAAACCTAAGGCATATAATGTGCTTCTAACAGCCGTTTACGACCTCCCCACCATCCAGTTTCAAGACAATGACTTTGCCTCTCTTTCATCTGGAGATCCACACAGACTCTCTCTCGCTCTTTCTTTCAATTCTCAGTTTCAGTAACCTTCTCATATTTCGAAGGCTGTTTACTGACTTGAGCGTTAGAGTATTTTCAATGGGATAACTTTTCACCGACACGCTGATCTCCTATTCATTTTAGTGGTGTGCAGGATCCTAACTCAGTGAACGGAGCCAGAATCAGGACAAGCGGATCAGTCCGAATCTATTCGAAGTTCGTATCCAATGACGCATCACTTTTGATTTGGTTTATTATGATATTTGGGAGGTCAATTCCTTATTCTGACTACGGGTGGGTATCTCTATTTTGTTATCTTCGTCAATAATTTCTCTAGTTATACATGAATTTATCTTTCATATGATCAATTTGAGCTACTTAATACTTTTTTTGTTAATTAGTATATAATATGAACTCAATTTGATCACATAATCAAAGTCTTTCATTTTGATATTGCTATGTAATATACGTTTACCTAATTTCTGGATAAATTTTAACAAATATATATTGTGTTTCGTTGCTCAGATCTTTACACTATCATATCTTTAGACTTCCAAACGAAATGATCATGCTGAATGTAAATATCGTCATATTCTTCATGCTATTCATACTCTTCTCTTCTTTACTTCTCTTTTCGAATCTTTTTGGGAAGAAGCTATCCTTACATCTATCTACACTATTAATCAACTTATGTCTCCTCCCATTCCATGCCAATCTCCTTTGTTAAAGTCTTCGAGTTTGCTTGTTTTGCCCTACTACTTCCTTTTAAGCATACCAAACTTGAATCTTATTATTGTCTTTGTTACTTGATTATGGTATTGAATATAAAAACTATCGATATTTCAACCTTATAACCTAATATCTTTGTACATATAGAAATGTATTTTTTTTGGAATAGAAAGGCTTCAATAATGTCTCCTAATTCTCTTCTGACGCTTTTTTTAACTCTCAAATTTTTACCCATCCGATCATATATCTCTTTTTAGATTTTTCATTTGATGAGGGTCATGTAAAATCAACCCCTCCTGATGAGTTTGAATTGCTTGATGATCCCGACATCACAACCACACCCTTGGATCTTCCACTATGGATATTTATTAATTTAGATAGATACATGTTTTTTCTACCCATCTTCATAGCTATCATTATTTTCCACGGTTGCTACTTTTCATAAGCGACAAAATTATTGCAGAATATCCTCTAAACCTACTTGATAACAATCTATGTTCAAATACTTGGAAACAAGTCATGTTCAAATAACTTGATACTCTTCACAAAACTCAAACTTAGGATCTAGATTAGATTTCGTGTAGTAAGACTACAGTAGGGACAAATGGATATATAAATGAAAAATAAATTTTGACGGTTTGAAAGTTTTGCACAAAGCTCATCATGTTAGTAAGGGAGTTGCGTAGGAATATAATATTAATTATGAGGAGACCCTTGCCCTTATTGCTCGTATTACTTTTGATTGATTTCTTTTGACAGTGGCTATTATATGCCACTGGCCTTTGTTTCAAATTGATATGAAGAACATATTTTTTAATGGAGACTTGACCAAGGTGGTCTATATTAATCCTCCTGATTATCTTCATTTTCTTGGCAATTATGTCATCTTTGATAAGTATTATGTACTTGGTTTACCAAGTTCAACTGTACTATTTTATAGCTTAGGTGTTTGTCCAATCCTTGTAACTCTACTCTTTTACTCATCATACTATTGTTTATATATTTATTCTATTACTTTATATTAATGATGAGATCATTATTGACAATGATAATTTTGACATTTTTTAATTTAAATATTTTTGGTGTTAACGCTTTAAAATAAAGGATCTTAGTTTCCTTTGCTATCTATTTTGATTTGAATATTTCTCACCTTTGATGGCTACCATTTGATACAAGTTAAGTATACTTTTGATTTCATTTCTTATGTTGTGTTCATTGATTATGAGACAGCTAATAGTCTTTTTAAGATTAATGTCAAACTTTACACGACGATGACGAATCTCTTTTTGATGCTACCCTTTACTAATAGCTGGTTGGCATCCTCATATGCGTTACTATAACTAGATATAATATTTTTAATTTGTGCATCTTATTAGTCAATTTATTTCAACTTTGAGATTTGTTAATTTTGCAATTGTTCTTCTTATTCTTAATCAAGTGAAGAGTACCCTATGCTTTATTAAATTTCGAACTCTATGGAATCTTTGTTATATTTGTGATGTTTTCGTTCTGTGGAACCCATTGATTTTTAGTTTTGCATGATTAGTATTATATATCCGAAATGATTATTATCTATTTTATATTATTAATTATATCATTTGTTGGGTGTTTAGTTCACCATTATACTTTATTGGTTTTAAATTATAGTATCATAGCACTAGCCAGAGTTCATGCATTTGTCATTAGGCTATCAGGTAGAGACAATCCTAAAGTCTAGTAGCTTTTATATTTAAAAATTAGAGAGGTTTTATTTTCTTTCTTAGACATTATTTAGATATTTGTTATTTGGGCTGCATCCCTTAGAATTTTGAATGTAATTAAATTTTTTATCATGATATTTATGAGAATATGGACATTTAGTATTGATATTTTATTTATGGGTTCATATTATGACATTGAAATATATTTGAGGTTGTGTGGTCGATCTAGATAGGGTTTGAAGGTTTTGGGTTAGGGTCAGCAGGGCTCTATGGCAGAGACTGCTGCCAACGGCTACATGGCAATTTGTATCCCCTTGATGGAGAACTTAGCAAGCTGATCCATCTAGAAGAGATCAGTTGCCTTCTAGTTGCTGGCCATGAAGAGGGTACCGATATTTACAGAAGACATGTGTCTTTGATTTCAGTAGAGTTTCCTTAGGGTTTTCTCAATTTGAGTAATGCAAACGAAACTAGTGTTGCAAGGATCTAGGGATTTTGCATGCCTGTTACCCCTAGACCTTTAGCTGTTGGTTTTTCTCTGGTGGAGATCCTCCTCCACCCGAGCTATAGATCTATATTGTACTTTGTAAATAGCATTATTATATTAATACAAAGGTTTTGTTTAAGACTTTATTCAAATGATTTTAGATGAACCTTTTTTTATCACTTGTACACCATGAGGCCCGTGCAACTGGAGGGTTATCCTGATAGTCAGGCAATCTCCATGCATCCTTATCCCATGGCCAATTAATCTTTCATTGGGACGTTGATTGACAATGAGTCCTAATCCCCTAAGATTTGAAGGGTCTTTAGCATTCTGCGCATTTGGTTACTGCATGGCTCTCAAATTGCGCCACTAAGCTATTGTCAACGAGTTGTTCGGATCTTGGTCCTTTGATCATGTGGTTGAAAGTACATGGTCTACCTTAGGCTTGATTGTAGCTTATACAACTTGTGCATTTGTAAGGTTTGATAGGCGAGCCACTATCATCATAGTTAAGTCTCATTAAACTTCAACCCGTTTGAGGTTTGACTTCTTTAGGGATGTTGGACTCGTGAGTCGCCCTCAAGTCTTAAGATGTTTTGGTGTGTGACCATCTAAATGGCCGAGTTGTCCCCTCGGACCAACATCTAAGATGACCTATTTTTAATGTTGTTGCTTTTAACGGACAATAAGTAAAAACCATTTGTTTGACTTAGCATAAACCTTGGTTTAAATTTTATATAGCTGCAAAAGGCAAACAAGCATACAGCATGTTCGGTAGAGTAATTTGCCAACTTGGCACAGTACCTTGTAAGGCCCATTTTAGAAAGTGGCAACTACTTGGAATGACCCTTGCAAGTGGGAGACATTTTGTTCCAGTGCACTGTATTTTCGGTGGCTTCAATGTTCGTTTAGAATTAGGTCACCCACTTCAAGCATCAATGCCATCCTGCTTCCGTTGTAGTGTCGTGATACCATTTGTTTGTAGATTGTCGTGCAAATCAACACTAAACTCCTAGCTTCTTTAAGAAGGTTTAAATTTTGGCTTAGGAGTTGAAAGTTTTATGTCTATTCAGAGTTAATTACCAGAGAACTTGGTAGCCTAATCTCTCCCAGATCATCGCCTCTATGCCAAAGTACAGGCTTTAGGGCATCTCTTTAATAGTCTCCCTAGTTGTTGTATGGCATGCCCATTGTACTACTAGAGTTCATCTATCTAGGTGCCACTAGCCTTGTTTAGCTTGATCTTCAATCCATATTTAAGAGTCTAGCTGGTCATTTTGTTTGCCTGCTTATCTAGGAGTATGATATTGAGTTTGCACCAACCGGATCCCGAGGCCAGGGCAATACCTTGTGAACTACGTTCTAGATAATTGAGTACTATTATTGATGATGATGACCTTTGGTATTCCAAATTTGTAGACTATACTTGGTGGCACAAACTCCATTGCATTTTGCTTTGTTATCTTAATTGGAGGTGAAACTTCATCCTACTTGGTGAAGTGGTCAATACCGACAATTATAATATGCATTGTCCAGATGGTATAGGGACAACTCATATCCGGCACTCACTATGGAAATGGCTAAGGACTCTAAAAAGACATCATTATTATGGAGGTTGTCTTATGATATTTCTTTAGATCTGATATTTGTTGCATTTTTTTACGAATTCTTTGTTATTGTGCTTCATGGTTAACCTAAAATAGTCCTACCCCATAGTTTTGAAGGATAGATTCATCCCTCCTATATGTGTCTTGCAAATGCTAAGGTGAATTTATCTTAGTGCATGGTCAGCTTTTGATGTAGTCATGCATTTAGATATAGGAGATCAATTAGCAATAATAATATAGTGATTTGTCTATGATCATGTACTAGCCGGCAATCTTTGCCACTTTCTTTGCTTCTAAGGGATTATTTGAAAGCTTATGATATTGTAAATTCTCCAAGTATGGATGCATTTAGGTTATCTCATAAGAGATTTAGAGGGCTTTATCCTGCCCTTAAATTTAGATATTCTTAAGGCTTATTTCATGTGTCAGTTATACTAGTTTGAATTTCTAAAATCTCTATTTTGAAATGCTAGCCTTCCTTCTAATCTTCCTCATGTGGGATGTGGATGGCTTTATACTCTCTAAGATTTGAAAGAAGCAGCAAGACCTTACTTAAGTACTTGACTAGATATGAGTGGTTGGCTTTGTAGTTAACCAATACTTAGTTAACCACCAATTCAAAGTCAATGTAGATGGTCAGGTTCTTGACTAAGCATTCATAAGCCAACTTCAATCAGATTGTGAGAGCTTTGTACTCAATCATATTATTGGTTAAAGGAAACTCAAAGGTGATTGAGTACTTCAATTCTATTCCTTCTGAGGACATGAGAATCACTCCTTTTCCATTGTTTCTTTGGCAAGATGTTCCATCAACATGGAAGATCCATAAAGGGAGTGTCAGACTGCAAGTAGATTCTAATGATTATTCTTTGATGGTTTGTTTTGTTTAATAAAAGGTGGAAGTTTCCACAATAAAGTCCATACTGATCATTCATCAAAGGTCATGCTTGAAACTTTCTTTCAAACTCATATTCCCTAATTGATCCCTTTATCAAACGCCTCAGATATTTCTAGTTTTTAAGGGATTTTCTTCAAATGTTGGTAGGTCAAAACCACTATCTTATGAATTTGGTAATAGGGTTGAAACTTTATTATGGCGAATACCGGTGCTTGCATGGTCTTCTTTGTGAGAGTGTACCGGATCTTAAGATTTGCTAAGATAATGCTAACAACGCATACCGATCTCTGGATCTCTAACTCTTCCCTAGCCAAGATATTGCTTAAAATTGTGTTTGATATGGCAAGCACAATTACAAGTCGTTAGACACTTAGGGTAGGTCAACAAGGGTACCAAGTTATTAATTGAAATTATGGAAGGTCATTTGTCCATCTAATCCCATTTAACTTGGCTCCTCTAGGAGTCTTAAAGAATGATAGATCTTTCTCGTTTGGCTTAGCCATGAATCGAGAAAATCCTACTAATGATTCGATGAGTTGTTGTATGTCTTTAAGAAACTTCAGTGGCGCCATATCAATAATGTTTCTAATCTTCTTTGGGTTAGCATCAAAGCATAGTTGAGATAATAAACCCTAAAAACTTCCCTGAAGCCACCCCGAACAAGCTTTTTATAATGTTTAGTTTCATCGAGTATGCTTTGAGTACATTGAATGTATTTGATAGGTCTCTAACATGGTTGTTAGCGTATATGCTTTTGATCAGCATGTCATCCATGTACACTTTTATATTTCGACTAACCTGTCACTTAAACATTTTATTCATTAGTCTTTTATAATTGGCTCTAATATTCTTTCGGATAAAGGGCATATTTTTGTAACAGTATATCCCTTGATTTATCATGAAGAAACTCATCTCTTCATTGTTAGGGTCCAATTGAATTTAGTAGTACTCGAACTTTGCATACATGAAGCTTAACAACTAGCTACCTGGTAAAGTCTTCCAATTTGTCTATCCATAGAAGTGGAAAGTTATTTTTGGGACATACTTTATTACATTTATGAATTCAATGCACATTTTCTATTTCCTATTACTCTTATTTACAAGCACCATGTTAGATAGCCAACCTATATACTCTACTTTGTGGATTAATCCTGCCTTAGTCAATTTCTTAACTTCACATATGGTGATCAATTTCTCTATGGAGTAGTTTTGCCTTTTTTGCTGGATATCCTTGTGCTCGGAATGGTGTTTAACTTGTAAATTATCATTTCTATTCAAATTCTAAGTATGCTGGTAGCTACCTAGATCAAGACATCAAAGTTACTCCTTGGGAAGTTGATCTAGTCCTTAGATCCTGATCTAAGCATGTGCCAATATAGAAATGCTTCTCTTATTTCCTTGGGCCTAGTGAAACTTTGAACTGTGTTTCACATGTTTGACCTTATTGAGAGACGTTTTATTTCTATGGTCAAATTATTCTATTGTTTGTGGATTGATTAGGCCATTAATCTGTGTCAGCTAATAGCTTCTCTTATTGATTAGTCCCCTTTGACCCCATATCCTATTCTAAATTTTGTTCAAGTGTGAGATAGAGGTGATGGTTTCAAACATGGCTAGGCACATTTTGTCAAAGATAGCATTGTAAAATGATGGTAGATCTACTACTAAAAAAAGTTAGGAAGTGGGAAGCAGTTCATAAATATGTTTCTAATGTGACTTTAAGGGTGTTAAAAGGGCCCGTTTGACAATTCCATTTGTAGACATTAGTCCTTATCTTTTTAGCTTGTCAAAATATGAAATATTTC
>JAOVVI020019619.1:0-10071 GCA_028571085.2 Nepenthes alata | reverse complement strand
GCCAAGTTAGAGGACGGATCCAGGAACTGAAAAGCCCACGTTGACCGTCCTGGCGACCGACTTGCTCGTAGACGGTCAATGCAACGTTGACCGTCCATGCACAGCTTGTTGGGCCCTTAGAGGCTTTTCTACAGTGATGGGCCTATTCCATTTTAGCCCACGACTCATCAGACAGCCAACCATAGCTTTCCAAGCATCTTCCACGATCTCCGTTGGCACCAAAAAGGACATTGACAAGATTGGCGCCCTTCAAATAAGGAAGGCGTCATATCTTTCAAATTCCTTGCCAACTAAGGCACTCTGACGGTAATATGCTGATGAGGAAAGAAACCGACTTGGAAATCTGTTGGCCACCTCGCAAGGAAACAATCACGCCCACCTTGGCAATTGGCATCTGCTCCATAAGGCAAGCCAGCCAAGGTGGACAGAGGGGATCACGCATTCCAAAGAAGGAAGATCACCCTTTCAGCCTTAAGTAAACCCTAAAATCATCATTCTGAGGAGGCTCTCCTCAACGCTCACTTTTGCACATTCAATCATACTGAGAAATCATAAGTGTTCTGAAAAGACGAGCTCTCCCTCTCTGCAGCCAGACTCTCGGAACAGCAAACCCAAAACTCTGGAAACCTCCAAGACAACAAACGAGTCCTCACGGCCGTTTACTGCTTTCCCACCTTCCAGATTCAAGAGGGGCCTCACGTCTCTCTTACATCTGAAAAAACACACTCTTTACTCTCTCCCTCTTTACTCTCAAGCTTTCCAGTTTCCTTCTTCTGAAAACTGTTTTACTGACTTGAGCGTAGGAGTGTTTTTGATGGGAATACATCCCGCCGACACGCTGACCTCTTGCTCTGTTTAGTGGTGTGCAGGATCCAACTCAGGGAACGAAGCCGGAACCGCAACGACAGGATCGCCCGAATCTGTTCGAAGTTCGGATCCAGGGACGCATCAAAATCTAAAATAAAAATTTAAAAATATAATTATTTAAAATATACTATTTAATATTTGAATTCCAATCATTAAATATCTTAAATCTGACAATTAATTTCTTAAAAAAAATGCAAATATTACTTCTCCCACCCGCCACTGATGTTTTATGCAACGGGAGTGAAATATTTTCGTGGAGAAATTTTTTTTGTTTTTTTAATAATTTTAACTATTAATCTAAAAATAAATGCTTATATTAAATAATTTAAAATATATAATTATAATTAAAATTTTAATTTTTTAAAAATAATTAAATTATAACAATCTATTTTATAATAAACAATTTAAATTGAGAAAACCATGAAGTCATACTTTTCTTAATCTCTACTGTGGATAAAAAAAAAGCTACATTTACTAAATTTAACATAATTATAATTTATATTTTTTATTTTTATAAAATAATTAAATTATTAAGGATTTTAAGATATAATAGTAATATAATTGATTTTAATTTTTACAGTTTCATGCTTAATTTTGGTTTGAGTCCAATTGTTTTTGCATTTACTGGCTATTAGCTTTATAAACTCAAAAAAATTAATTATACTCATTAGGGGGGGGGGGCTACATATCTTATAAAAAAAAAGCTCCTAAAGTTATAAACTTTAACAGTATATTAGAATATGGATTATTATGATCTAATTAATAAAAAAAATTAAAATTATCTCTTTAAAAATAGGTAAATCATAACCATTTATATTCATTATTTAAAATAGTAGTTATCATTTTTTTAAAATAATGGTGATTATAAGTCTTGAGATTGAATTTTATTATAATTATAATTATTTAAGTTAATATAATTAAAATTAAGGTCAAAAGATAAATTTGGACCAGGTTATATCAAATTGAGGGATGCCCAATTGGCGCTTGACGTGCGCCCATGCATGAAATGAACAGTATTATTCAAGAAGTACAAAATAAAATTATTTTTAATTTTACATAAATGTCTTATTTTATTATTTATAAAAATATATTTCTTTATAAAAAAGTATACTCTTATTAATTTTAATTACTGATTGAGTTGATGAAAATTTATAAGCATGTGAAAGGGAGGAAGGTACTTGCAATAGCATGAAAATTAAGTCATTAACCATTGATTGCTAACTTATTATTTAAAATTATAATTTATACATTAATATATTATATTGAAGGGTCCAACTTAAAATTGGGACAAGACAGCGAAGCCCAATTGGAGAGGCGTGGGTTCAACCAACAGAAAGGTTCAAGCCCATCTACGGTGTCCAAAGAGTCCTGAGACGCGACCCATGTGGCGCCCTCGACAAGCAACCAATTAGCGCACCCTCGTGCCTGTAGAAACGATCGCAGGTGGCAGGCGCCAGCTCAAAAGATGTTAGCCAATAGGAGAAGAGGTCAACGTTGATAAGCCACAGCGCATGCCGCCCTTGCAGCCACTCAACTAATCCGAGCACAATTTGTAGGCCAGGTGTGGTTCACGCCCGACCATGGTCTTTTCGCCTTCACAAGGCAACAACTGAGGCCGTTGGCCACCGCCAGTGCGCAACGGTTGATGAATCTCGACAAGTAACTTGTCTAGGATTCCAGCTCCCAAAGCCTCACTGAAGGAGCTTACAAATACTCTCTCCTGCTGCAAGGAGAGGGGATCCGAATCGGACTGATTATGGAATCCGTTTCCAATTTCTCTGAGGGAGCCTAAACGGTGATCAGAGATCAAGTAATTCGATCCTTCACCCGGCGCTTAAGGCTTTGAAGAGAAAGAACTAGCCCTCTTTCCTCGAGGCATCGCCACTTCTTGGTGGCGATAGTGAGCCACCCATAGCGGTGTAACCTATGAAGCCTAGACCTCCAAATACATCCCACTCGCACTCATCTCACTCTTGCATCTTTGCACTCGCATCACGTTTACATCCAAGCTTGTATCTCTTCGTTCATTGCGGAAGATTTCTGACTTGAGCGTTGGAGTAGTTATGGTGGGACAACCTCCCATTGTCCTCTAACCTCTTATTTATAATTTATGGTATGCAGGTTTCAGGTTAATAGCGACGAAGACGGAATCCGACCCAGATTGACCCGCAATGAAAGATTAAAAGGCTCTCTAATCTGTACCACAATCAAAAATCAGGGACACATTATTGGCGTCGTCTGTGAAAACAACGAGAAAAATCTAACCACCAATCCCAATGTTCACTCTTTCACTCTGAAGATGGTTAACACAAGAGTGTAGGCTAGCGCATCGGCGAGGAACACCGCTGCTTGCGGCGGTGACCTCTCAGTGGGTAGCCGTGCTGGCGAGCAACCCGAGCCCAACGTGTGCAAACTAGTTGTGGACATGGACGATATGAAGCAAATGCTTCAGGCGCTATGCGCTCAAACCGGAGTGCAATGGCTGGGAACCACTCCCCTGGATCCTCAAGTGTCAACCTCCAGGTGTAGGAAACCCGGGAGGAAGGCCCCAGCCGTAAGGACAACCAGGCCTGATGATGCCAAGGCTCAGGTGGTCTCCGGTAGCAAGGCCCAGACAATAGCACGAAGCCTACCGAGCGGAGACGTGTGGTAAGAAAGCCTAGAGTGGCCGAACCCCTGCAACGACAGGAGGCCCACGACCAGAGGAGAGGGCTCATACTTTACGTGACCACCCCGCGCAGGCAATCCCCATGATCTGCGTAGCCTCCAAGGGAATCTCAAACTTTGAATCTTCATTAACATGAGGAGGAGCGGGTCCATTCCTCCGATAGAGGAAAAAGTGGATAAGATATGGCAGCACTTGTTCAAGACCTGCGGAGGTCGTCGTTCACCATGGACATCAAGACGTAACCACTCCCCCTAAAGTTTAAAATGCCCACGCTGGATCCTTACAACAGGATTACAGACCCAATGGACCACCTGGACTACTTTTGTACACTGCTGTCCTTCCACAAGATGAGCGAAGCTGTCATGTGCAAGTGCTTCCTCCTAACACTTAGAGGGGACGCCAGGCTCTGGTTTCATGGTCTTCGGCCCAACTCTATTCGCTCCTTTGACAAGGTCGCAGACTGTTTCCTGTACAAATTCGCTTCCAGCCAATGAGAGGAGAAGCAGTCCTGGCACATTGTATGCCTTCACCAAAAACCGAAGGAGAACTTAAAGCAGTTCCTCAACTGCTTCACTGCCGAAGCTTGCCGAATCCCCCAACTCTTTGATGAGATGAAGTTGAGCCTTCATCGATATATTGGCAGATGGGGAGTTCTTCAAGAACCTGGCACAACCGTGCCCCCAATCCTTCCGGAAAGTTGAAGCTATCGCTCGGGCCTATATTGCGGCCAAGGAGACCAACGAGGCTAAACATCCTGAACGTGAGGATCGACAGCCGGAAGGACCTGCCACTGGAAAAAAAGGGAAACAAAGATGGCGGCCACTCTCGGTAACCCTGCAAGCAGTTGAGGTCCGAGCCAAGTGTCCTAAGGGAGTACAGGCCCTTGACCCTAACTCTCATGAACGATACTTGCTCGAACATTCTAATGTAGATTCGAGATGAAATGTTCTTGAAGTGGCCCAAAGCGCCAAAGAACCCAGAGGGCGGAGACCAGATGAAGTATTGCCACTACCACCGGTCTTTGGGGTACACTACGAGGACTGTCGGACCCTGTAGAGGAAAATCGAAGACCTGATCCATTGCAGACACCTCACTCGATTCCTGGATAGCTTGGGGCAGGCACCCGAGTGTGCCGAAGATGAAACCAGAGATCTACCAAGGAACTGAGTAGCCGCTGGCGTCATCAGCATGATCTTAAGCAGACCAGTAAGAAGCGGCGACCACGATCGGCCAGAGGCTGCGTCCAACAGCAAGAGAGCGAGAGTAGGGGCTAAGAGTGATGTCATTAGTTTTAACGACGATGATGTTTTATGCAAATGTTAATTTCTTAAAAAAAAGCAAATATTACTTCTCCCATCCGCCACTGATGTTTTATGCAACGGGAGTGAAATATTTTCGTGGAGAAATTACTTTTATTTTTTAAAAAATTTTAACTATTAATCTAAAGATAATTTAAAATATATAATTATAATTAAAATTTTAATTTTTTAATTATAATTAAATTATAATTATCTATTTTATAATAAACAATTTAAATTGAGAAAACCGTGAAGTCATACTTTTCTCAATCTCTACTGTTGATCGAAAATAAACTACATTTAATAAGTTTAACATAATTATAATTTATAATTTTTATTTTTTAAAAATAATTAAATTATCAAGGATTTTAGGAAATAAGAGTAATATAATTGATTTTAATTTTTACAGTTTCATGAATAATTTTGGTTTGAGTCCAATTGTTTCTGCTTTTCCTGGCTATTAATTTTATAAACTCATAAAAATTAATTATTCTCATTCGGCGGCTGCATCTCTTATCAAAATGCAGCTCCTAAATTATATTAAAATACCGATTATTATGATTTAATTATTAAAATAATTAAAAATTAATTAAAATTATCTCTTTAAAAATAGTTAAATTATAACCATTTATATTCATTGTTTAAAATAGCAGTTATCATTTTTTTAAAAATAATAGTTATTGTAAAGCTTAAGATTAAATTTTATCATAATCATAATTATTTAAATTAATAAAATTAAAATTAAAATTAAATAATAAAAAAATTATGTTAAAAGTTAAATTTGGACTGAGTTTTATCAGGTTGAGGAGTGCCCGACGCGCACCCATGCATGGGATGGATAGTGTTATTTAACAAGTAAAAAGTAAAATTATTTTTAATTTAATATAAATGTCTTAATTTATTATATGTAAAAATGTATTAATTTATAAAAAAAGTATAATCTTATTAATTTTAACGACTGATCGAGTGGATGAAAACTTATACAATATGTGAGAGGAAGGTATTCGTAGTAGCATGAAATTTATGTTATTAACAGTTAATTGCTAACTTATTATTTAAAATTATAATTTATACATTAATATATTATATAAATTTTTATAAAATTTGAATATTTTATGTTATATAAATAATATTTTTTATTTAAGAGTAATTAGCTCATATTTTAATAATAATAATGTTATATACTGTTGCGTTCCGCTGATTCCGGCCTCCGTACACCGACGATGTGTGATGATGCCACGCACCTGCCGGAGTGCCCCAGCGGACGAAATCGTGCAACGAATATGTGAGGGTGGAAAGATGGAGAGATGGAGTGAAAAAACACCGAAATTTATATAGAAAACCTCCCATTGAATGATGAGAAAAAATCACGATACTCAAAGCCTGGAGAATACTTCACTATGAGTAGAAGAATTACAAGTGCAAGTTACGGGATTATTTTTCCTTTCTCTCCTAGTCTCTCTCCTAGTCTTACCTTAGAACTTTTTCCAGTCCTCTTTTCAGTGTTCTGGCTGGACATTTATAGTGGGAGATTTTTTTCTTAAGAGAGGTCCATGTGGCTGTTGGCGCATGCTGGGAGGTTGTTCACCTACTCTGCTGATTGGGCCAGGTTGGGAGGCTGTCCACCTACTCTGCCGATTGGTCCAGGCTGGGAGGCTGTCCACCTACTCTGCCGATTGGGCTATGCGGTGTCAGGTACGCTGGCGTGTGCAGGGAGGCAAGTCGCCGGAGGCGTTGATTGGGCCTTACTGTGTTAGGCGTGCAGGCCCTTGGTGTCAGTCTTGAAATGATAAGGCATGCCCTGAGCATCATTATTTACTGTGGAGGCGGCGTGTCGCAGAGGTTGCGTGCTCCTTGGTAATAGTAAAGTCTCTTAGCTGGCGCTCTCGGCCGTTCATAATATAGTCCTCGTCCTTAAGCTATGTATCTTATCCTCTCATGAGTACGCAGACTCACTGAGGGAAACAGTTTTCGGACATCAACTGCACTTCTGATCAGTGAAGGATCCACGGTTCCTCGTAGTAAGTCCTCGCGCTATTACATCAAGCATCGACCTCTCAAGTCAATTCAGGCCCATACGAGCGTTTGAAGTCCTCGGGCTTTTATGCTAAAATAAGGTCTTGGGCAGCTCAGCTCATTAGGCCTCTTGGGCCTTGCGTTTTTTCTTTTGGGCCGTGCTTCATGGGCCCTGGTGTATTAGAATCCATCACTAGCCCCCAATGCCAAAGGGTCCGAGATCCTCGACCGTTTGGCTTGTTTTTACTACTCCTCTCGGGAGGTTTCCTTTTTCTGTGACATTTTATCCGTGTGCGTGCTATGACCTGGGAGGAACGTCCAAGGAATTAAAAACATGGCTGTCCACTTTTGGGTCTCGGCTTTTCCTGGTGCTAGTTTGAGACTTCGTGTGTTCTTGGAAGCAACGCGGTGCAAGGTCTGGTGAAGATGTGTCCCAGGACTTCTTTTGTGTCCGAGACTTTTTCAGTGCCGCTGTTTTGGGCCCCTGTAGAGCATTTAATGCTCGATTGACAGGCTAACACTTGCCTCGGGAAGCTAAAGCCCACAATTTCCTTGTAGCAAACGGCCAAGTGACACGTGGCGAGCGGTAATGATGGTACGCCTTTTTGAATTTCAAAGTGACAAATTACCCTTATCATTTCAGAAATCCTATTTCTTCCGTTTGCTTTCGTCTCCCTTGCTGAGCGCTTTTTCTCTAAGTTTTTAAACTTTCGTTCTTTGACTTCCCTTTGCCTTTTCTTCTTTTGCCATTCATGGCTCCAGGAGTAAAAGAGATTGCTTCTTCGCTGATGCTTGGAAGGCTCGAGGATATCTGCAGGCGATATGATATCCCAGACTCCGTGGCCATGGTGGTACCAGAGCCCAGTGATAGGGCGTGAAGTCCGTCGGATGGCTTCATTGCTGTGTACGAGGTCCATCTCAAAGGTGGGCTTCGTTTTCCTGTTCCAGAGGAGTTCTACCTCATTATGATGGCGTTAGGCGTTCCTCTCGCCAGATTACAGCCCAACGCGATCAGGTATCTGGTTTCCTTGTGAGTTTTCGCTCGCTGTCATGACAAACTTTTGGAGGCTCCCATGGTCAAGGTTATATTTTGCTTTACACATAACCTTGACTGGATAACAATGACCCATCGCCCGGATTTCTCCGTAATGTATGGGGGGAACCCTGATTCCACCCAGAGGTGGAAGGACAAGTTCTTTTCCCGGGCGTCAGAAAAAATTGGTCCATTCCCCTTCTTTGGGGAAATGTGGCCAGTCAGCACTGCTCGAATCTCACAAAGGACAAGAGGGAGGACGTGAGGGCATTCTCAGACCTGGTGATGGCCAACCTCGGGCGCTTTCATGAGAATAAGCGTAATATTTGGTTGTCGTCCGAGAACCTGGCAAAGGCCAAGTGGGGGACGCAGTCTGAGGCCTCCGACGTGACTCCTGCTGAGAAGACGAGGAAGAAAAGACTGAGGAGGAAAGGAAAATCTCTAAGGATTGGGGGACCAATAGAGCGTCCGGAAAAGAGTCATTCGGTTGAGAGCTCCAAACGTCCAGTGGCCATCGTTGAATACCTCTCATTCGATGACGAGGACGATGATGATGATGATGTGATTGCCCCCCTTTTTAGGAGGTCGAGGGCTAGTCCTTTACAACAAACCTCGGGGGCTGAAGGTCCCAGGTCTGCCACCTTTGCTGCTTCCCTCGGCATACCTCGTGGGAAGATTGTGCAGATTGTGGAGCTCTCGGATGCCCAGTCTCTCGATGATGAGTCAACCCCATTGTTCCCGCCGATCTCGCTTGTGAAGTCTTGAACAGGATTGGCGATCCTTCCAAGGATATAGGTGGCGGGAACTCCATAAGAGAGGCTGAGGGAGGAGTGATAGCTGAGCTAGTCCGAGAGGTAGCAGAGACCGAGGAGTTTGGCATTGTCGGCCCGACTCCCTGTGAGCTTTTTGAGCATCCTGATGCAGTCCAAGATGAATGTCAGTTAGGGCATCCCGTTGATGTCCGGGAGGAGCCCGATGATGAGGATGTCGAGGATGTCCTTGACCCTGGCGATATTGGGGCAGGATCCGCAGTACCCTTTACAACTGTGGAGCATTCGCCCTTTACTTTTGATGGCGGCACCGTTTCGTCCGAGACCAGGGTTGAGGTCTCTGTGGCACCTGTTGCGGAACCCCCGGCGTATGAGGTCACTAGAGAGGGCACTACAAGCGGCGACCTTATCATTACTGAGGTACCCTACCATCCCCTCTGAGTCCCTTGGTCCCCTGCTTGATTTCAGACTTTAACGTTTCTGCCCTTCATTGTAGCTTCGGGACTTGGTTGGGAACCTTGACCGGCTAATTGGAGGTGTCGCCCAGGGCTTTTCACAGATGGAGGCCCTGAGGGTTGCTGGAGAGGCTGCCCAACGCGCAGAGGCAAAGTTCGCTGAAGTGAAAAGGAATGTTGCCTCCTTGGAGGATACTGTCAAGCTTCAGCGGATTCAGCAGGGGCTTCTCCGGGATAGGGTCATTCGTCTAGAGGAGAGGCTAAGGACGTCGGTCCAGACCGCGGACATTGCTCCGTTACTGGACAGCAAATACTGGGAGGGCATTCGTATGTGCCGTCGAGTGTTGCGATTGATACGTTCGCGGTTTCCCGCAGCTGTTCTTGATCCTAGAAATGCTAGTGCCTTATGCGCAGAAGACTTGTACGGCATTGCTGGGAGGCCTTTTCCCGAATCCTCTCGGGAAGGGCCCCAAGGCGAACCTCCTTCACTCGAGCAGCTAGGTTCGACGGACAAGGCGGGGCCCTCCGACGCTCAGGAGGTTCAGCGACAAGGGAGCTAGGAGGGGTCTTTGTAGAGAAAATGCAACATTTTTTTTACAACATTGTACATAAGTCTAGTTTACGAATAAAACTTATGCTTGCTGAGTTGAAGCTTTGAGTTTTTCGCCTGGGTTGTGCAAGTGTTTGCTTCTTTCATGGCGTGTTGCTAAGTAAGTTGCTCTTAGCCTAACGTGTGAACCTTTGAGGATTCTCTTTTTGTTCAACCTCTCGAGTTGCCTGGCACTGCACCGAGTCTTGGGTTTGACCCTTTTGGCCGCTCGGACGGAACCGAGTTTTTAGAATATGACCTCTGAGGCTGCTCGGACGGATCCGAGTTTTTAGAATACGACTTCTGGAGCCGCTCGGACGGAACCGAGTTTTTAGAATACGACTTCTGGGGCCGCTCAGATGGATCCGAGTTTTT
>JAOVVI020019618.1:0-10071 GCA_028571085.2 Nepenthes alata | reverse complement strand
CTAGGAAATTTCGGACTTCGGTCACTATCTTAGTTCAACTCCAACTAGTAATGGCTTCAACTTTCTTTGGATCAACCGAAGTGTCTCCAATTGAGATTACATGCTCCAAAAACACTACTTTCTCGAGTCAGAATTCAAATTTCTTTAATTTTGCTCATAATTTATTCTCTTTTTTTGGTAAGTAAGTAAATTTGGATTAAAGGAAAAAATAATTGCACAAACTATGATTTAAAATTTTTTTGGTAAGTAAATTAAAATTAAAATAAACGAAATTACAAAAACGATGTTCTAACTACAAGTGTTTTGCCGACTTAGAGGTAGAACTACGCGCTAGGGCATTTCCCGAGCATCACCAATTCATGAAAGAGGACAAAAACCTAGATGAGAAAACATCTAAAACGGCCACAAGCACCCTGCCAAAAACTATGATTTAAAGCCAAGTGTTTTTCCGATTTGAAGTTAAAGCATAATCGCTAGGGCATACCCCGAGCACCTAGGTACAACAAATGACACCAAAATTTATAACACAAAAAGTGAATCCATGTTTACATACACCCTCCAATACATTTATGGAGGGTTTACCTAGGCCCACAATCTTGGACAAAGCATCATGACCCAAGCCATGCAACGCTGCCACACACCCTTCATCTCCACATTTTCAACTACCAGAGAGCAACAAAAAGGCGGCAAATGCTGTGGTCAAGCATCTTTGGTCATTTACAACAAATAATGCATGCACCACGAGCTGTAGCAAAAATCATGGGTAGCAACCCAATTGCAGCCATATCGGGCATTAGACTTAGGTTAAGAATAGAAGCAACATAATTTATTCTCTCGAAGAGTTTAGAGCACAATTCTCAAATGCACTTCGTGCTCTTCATAACTCTTTGAGTAAATTAAGATATCTTTAATACCACAAATTTATCCAAATAAGGTCGGAATATCCGGTTCATTAGATCCAAGAAAGCTGCAGGAGCATTAGTCAATCTAAATGGTTTGCTTTCTTTTTTTTGGTAAGTAAGTAATAAAATTGTAATAAAAAGAATTACAAAACCTATGTTCTATTCCAAGTGTTTTACCGACTTAGAATAAGAACAGAGACGCTAGGCATACCTCGGACACCGTGACCAAGTCACGAAAAACCAAAAATTTAGGAGTAAAGTAACAACGGAGTAAATAGAATGACAACCACCAAATGCCATCAAACATACTAGTCTAATAGTAGATAACAAGGGCCATAGCCCTTACCTAAACCAAATCCTCGAACCATAGCTAGCAAAGCTAATAATATTGCCCTTAAAATCACCTGTGGCCATTATACGAAGCCTTAGTCTTACGGAGCACCCAATTTTCAACCTCCTTTTCATTAACCAAAAGAGGGTTGTGATTTGATAAATTCCAGAAGCTATGCTTTTTGATCAAGGATTTCCTCACCTTTTGGGATGAGTCCTGTATCTGATGACTAAATTTGACAGGCGGAGAAGATGCAAGGCCGTGGAGAGCCTCGTCCATGGGCGCCACTTCACCTTTACCAACAACAAAGGATAATTCCTCAGGCCTACCAATCAAAGGCTCACCTGAATCTAAATAAGGAAGCATGCCAACCTGAGAACACAGCACACACATGTCATCATCCAAATTCAAGGGAACAGCAGCAAGAGGGGGACGAGAGGCAGAGGCCTCCTCCAGATCTACTGCAACAAACTTTAGGGAAGAGTCCAGTGGACGTGGACTAAGGATGGCAGCCGAAAAAGATGCAAGGCCATGGAGAGCCTCACCCTTGTGCGCAGATTTGTCAGGAGATAGAAGAAGGGTGTTTATCCATGCAGCAACTCTACGAGCTAAAGGCGAAAGATCCTTCAGCTTGTGATCCTTCGAATCCTCATATAATCCAATAGAAGTGGAGCTTAAGTTTAGAGCTTTCACTCCTATGACATCTCCTGGAGGAGAAGCACGGTCTGTATGGGGTAATGCATCAGGAGCGATGGTTTTGAAAAAATCAGGAAACACCAACTGATGCTGATCACAAAAATTAGACTTCCAATCGCCATAGGAAGACTCCAACACTAAAAGCCCGGAGGAGACAATTGGAGGGGGCGTGCTAATTCACTAGCATTAGCAAATGGGATAGGAAGCCCGCCAACAACCCCCTGGTTAATCTCCAGATAGCCTCGTTGTTGTAGGGGAAACAATGAATCTGGATCCAATTCTTCAAGATGATCAAAATTGGAAGATAGACCAGCATCATCAATCGGGATACCAGCACATCCATCAGAGCCACGTACTAATACCCCCATCTGGATATCCCCGGGATGACCCTTGCCGTAAGAATCTGAAACTCTAGGTTCAGAGCCTGGATTAGGCCACCCATATCAAAATGGCTTGCTTTCAACAATCTTTGTAACCTCCATATCAAACGGATTCGGCCACATCCATTTTCCTCGCTTGATGTTATCCTTGACTTTTGTGTCAGTGGGAAACTCAGTTATACACCCGACTCTCTCATTGAACCGATCACAGAGAGGTCTAAAAGGATGCCAAAAATCCAGCCATAAGAATGAGTCGACTCCATTACCAATATGATAGCGGATCTTAGGGCAAAGAATGGTACGAAGTTTCATGAGTTTTTTCCAACTCCAAGGAGTTGAATCCGGGATTTTTATGGTCCAGATGCACCTATCTTTGATGCGATAAGCATAACATCAAAAAATCCAAACAGAGGCCGAGTCCTTTGTGATGATCCTCCAAAGTTGGCGACACAACAAGGCTTTATTAGATGCTACAATGTTTTTTATGCCCAATCCTCATTCCTCTTTAGACGTGCAAACATCTTTTTAGGAAACCTTAGCTGTATAATTCCCATTGGTTGAACCGTCCCATAGAAAGCGGTGGATGGACCTATCCATACTTTTCAGTACGGTTTTTGGAATGATGAACAAAGAGGCTCAGTAATTATGGATTGTCGAGAGGATGGATGAAATAAGCTGAAGCCGCCCACTGAAAGAAAGCCATCTATTCCTCCACGAGGAAATTCTCTGCTGAACTTTATCGAGAAGTGGTTTGCAATCTGAGATGGATAGCTTAGTAGTGATGAGAGAGACACCCAGATAGCGAACTGGGAGTTTACCTCTTTTGTAACCGAGAATGCCCTGAATAATGAGATTGGTGTCCTCATCCCCCGAGCAAATAAAAATTTCCCTTTTATCAAGATTTGGAGAAAGCTCCGATAGATTTTCGAATTCCTTGAGCCAATCATGTAGAATCTGAATAGACTTTATATCGGCTTTGGAAAAAAGAAGGATGTCGTCCGCAAAACCAAGCATCACCTTTTTTGATTTCTCACATCGCCAGTGATAGTTGAAGTCTGAATTACGCCGGGCTTTAACTTCCAGAATACTATTTAGAACCTCCATCACCAAAACAAAGAGATAAGGCGATAGAGGATCCCCCTGTCTGAGACCCTTGGCACCTCGGAAGGAACCCACAGACTCGCCATTTAGATTGATAGATAACGAAGTGCTGGTAATATATTTGTTTTTTTTGGCAAGTAAAATGCATTAAAAAAAATAAAAAAGGTACAATATCTATGTTCTTTTCTAAGTATTTTGTCAACTTGGGGTAAGAAATATAATAGCAAGGGAGTCCCCTAAGACCATGACATAAATCATAATGAAATAAAAATACAACAATATCAGTTCACCATGATCTATGATACCAAAGTAAAAAGGCTACAGACACAGCATATAATAGCAAATCAACTAATATCTAGCCGGCCAGACTGGCGAAGAAAACCGGTGTGTCCAAACCGGCATTTACTACAGATAGAGCCACGTCAGCAAGCACACAGCACCTTGAGGCATAGCAGCGAGGAGCAAGCCGACAAACCGAATAGTCCATGTCAGCACCTGGGGTAGGTTGCCCAAACCGGGAGCAAGAGAAAGGAAGAGCGGGAATGCCCACATGCCAAAACACCAGAGAATATTCCATACCGGCAGATTCATGCATTATGAAGTGGCATAATCAGCAAACCTTCCAAACTCAGCATTTGATCGCAGCTTAAGGATTACAGGCCACGTCAGCTAGGCCAAATCGGCCTCAATCCCAAATCGGCATTTGGCATGCCACGTCAGCAAGGCCAAACCGGCCTCAACTCCACAGCGCAAAATCAAACCCAATCAGAAAAATCCAATCGGCTAACAGTAGAAAGCTAAGGCCACGTCAACTAGGCACACCGGTCTCAACTCCACACCGGGCAAAAACCAAGCGAAAGCAAACCGGCCAAAGCCCACATCCTAGCATATTCAGCAAACATTCCAGACCGGGCAAAAAGAATGGCATTCCAAATCGGCAAGCTTTCCGGCCTTGAGATTGAAACAGCATCAAAGGCCACGTCATCAAGGCCAAACCTGCCAAAAATCCATACCGGGCAAAACCTGTAGCTAAACTGGTAAGGCCCATGATAACAGGGTAATCCAAACTGGCAAAAGAAAACCATTCGGCCTTTAAATGTAAAACGGTAGCGATATGCCACGTCAGCAAAGCAAACTAGCCACAGCTCCACACCGGGCAAATGATCAAAGACACCAAAGTAAAAATGGCTATAGACACAACAAGGCCACAACGGCAACCCTGTCTAGATGTTCTAAGCTCCACTGCTTAAGGTTATGGCTACTGGAATTGAGCGGTTTGCTGGCAGCACCTGCTGGAAGGGATGCAGGCTCCTTTTGCTGTGTATTGGCTCTTGGATGCAAATGCACATGGAAGCAGGCGTTTTTGCACAGGTTTGATATGTTTTGTTTTTTGCACAGGTTTTGGGCCGACTGATGTGGGAGCCATGAGCTACACATTTTCGATTTGGAATGGTGGTATTTCAATTGCTCTAGGTCTGCTGCTAAACAAATCTGTTGAAGATGTTTTTTGGTGTGTGTGTATTTAGGCCGGATTGCATGTGACCGGTTTAGATGATGCTCTTCTAGATATTGTTTTTTTTCGTTTCTTTCGCTTGTTTTCATGAATTCGTTCATGGTGGTGCTCGGGGAATGCCCTAACTCATTGTTTTACCTCTAAGTCGGTAAAATATTTGAAGTTAGAACATCATCTTATACTTTTGATTATTTTAATTTAATTTACTTACTTACCAAAAAAAAGAAATCATCAACAAAACCAAAAATGGAAACCCTGTCAACCACCTCACATTCCAAGTCGGCCTATAGACGGCTAAAGATCGGCTTTCGAGCCTGAGGAAGTCTTAGAGTTCTTGGAGGTAGCTTTTCGCTTTCTCCTTGACTTAGCTTGGATCCAGGTTCCATCTTGCACCATACTATCAAGATTGTGGAACTCCTCCACAACACAACGGTCATTCAGCCATTGTGAACGGTTTGAGTTGTCAAAAATTCGGAGGCCCACCACTAATCCATCAAGATTGCTATATTGATCGGATGGAAAAGCCGTATTCCATTTCAGCAGGAAACAAAGAAAACCAAAAATAAGCTACTTCCTATCAGGAGATAAGGAATTAATGTGTGGTTTACAAGATGTGGCTACACCAACAAACGGAGGGCTTCAAAATAAGCACCCAAGGAGCCGTTCAGATTATCCTCCTCCAACGGATAGGATGAAGTGAACTTTTCCTTTGTCAACTCAGTCACATCGCTCCAACAAAAATCTAAGAAATCAAACAAAAATCCATATAATCATTGGAGGAGGAAAACCCATCAGTTCGAGAACCGCCAACATAAAATCCCATTGGATGGAGTCATAAGCTTTCATCAGATCAACCTTTAAAGCACAGCGCAGGACTCCCTTATTCAAGTGATATTTATGTAGTAATTCCTGGGCCAGAAGAATATTATCTCCAATGTTCCTTCCAGCAACGAAAGCTGTTTGGCTATTGTCGACTAAAAAAGGCAATGTTGGTTGTAGACGGATGACAATAATCTTAGAGATGATTTTGTACAAGACATTGCAGTAGGAGATGGGACGAAAGTCAGAAACCTTTGCGGGAGACTTGACCTTAGGAATTAAGCTTAAAATAGTCGCATTAATCTATTTTAGGAGCTTTCCATGCAGGAAAAAGTCTTGGATAGCTTCAACGATTGAAGGATCTACTACGTTCCAAGCCGCTTTGAAAAATTTAGCAGAGAAACCATCCGGGCCCAGAGCTTTACAATCATCAATTGAGAAAAGGGACTGACGAATCTCCTCAGTAGTAATTGGGCTACAGAGGCCAAGACGGAGGTGTTCAGGAATAGAATGGAGGATAAATGGCCGGAGTCTATCCTTGTGGAAATGATCATTCATTCTGCCATATCCCAGGAGGCGAGTAAAATGGTTAATGAAGAGATGTTGAACTTCATCTAAGCTGTTGGTGGGCGAGCCATCCTCTTTGATTAAGGAAAGGATCTTATTTCTGTTATGATTACTAGCAATAGAGCAAAAAAATATCTCGAGCACTGATCACCATCTTTGAGACATCTTATTTTTCATTTTTGCTGAAGAAAATCCAGTTCCTGCCTCAAGACTCTACGATAATTAGCTTTATAATTCTCTTCTTCGTTAACAATGGGATGAAGAGTAGGGAGGATACTAGCCTTCTGATAGTCCTCAAGGGCCTTACGTGTTCTGGACACTTCTTCAAAGATGTCTCCAATGCTACGATTTAAGTCCTTAATCCTCCCCTTGATCATCCACAATTTAGACACAATCTGGAACATGGGGACCCCCTGAACACTCCTTTTTTTGGTAAGTAACCCCCTGAACACTACACTGCCAACTCTATTGAACAATGGAAATAAATTGAGGATGTTGAGTGATGAAGTTATTAAAATGAAAGCAACCAGATTTTGGATGACTCCTAGTTACCGGGGACAAAATGCAGGGTGAGTGGTCAGATAGTCTGGCCGGGGGAAATGAGGCTTTGTAGTTAAGCTCCATAAGCCAGGGGCCGTTAACAACCACTCTATCCAGCTTACGAAATACACAAGAACCCGACTCTCTAACGTCATTCCAAGTGAAGAAAGCCCCATCATAGTTCAAGTCCTACCGATCACAGTCTATGAGGCATTTATCTAAGGCCATGGAACTGTTACCATGCCAGCTACCACCCAGATTCTCAGATGGCGCTTTGATGGCATTGAAGACGCCCAACGCTGCCCATGGTTAACCAGAGATAAGTTTGTGGATAGCACACAACTTGTCCGAGAGACTTCTACGTTCGATCTCGAAGTTAGAGGCATAAATAAAGGAAATGAAAAAAGATTGGTTATTTATTTTGTTCAGGATTTTGCAGTTGGTGAGTTGGTCTTCTTTAGACAAAATGGTCAGATCAACCATGCACTCATCCCAACCAATCCAAATACGACCGAAAGAAGTAGCGGAGTAATTCATCTCCTAATGCCAAGACAGCATCAGATTTTTAGTAATAAGGGATGCCTTATTTTCTTTAACACGGGTCTCTACGAGACCAACAATGTTGCTACTGGAGGAATGAGTGAAGTGGGTGACTTCATGGGTCTTAAGCACCCTTTTGGTGCTGGGTACTTTGGGTGTCGGTCAACTCGCTGATCGGCCAGCTTGGCCTTTTGGCGCTAGGTACTTTGGGTGCCGGTCAACTTGTTGACCGGCCAGCTTGGCCTTTTGGCGCTGGGTACTTTGGGTGCTGGTCAACACTCTGACTGACACATCCACACAAAAAAGAAGAAGAAGAGAGGCAACTGGGTGGTCAATCCGCTGACCGGCCAAAATTGGCTGTTGGATGCATTTTGTCGATCATCACTTTGACCGGTCTCCAAAAATAAAAAAGGGTAGAGGGTTATCAGGCTAGTCAACTCGCTGATCGGCCTATTTTGGCTTTTGGTGCCGGGTTTTTTTGTGCCGATCAACCCTCTGACCGGCATCTCTAAAAAATAAAAAAGGGGGGCATCTGGCCGATCAACCCGCGGACTGGCAAGCTTGGCCTTTTGGCACTGGGTACTTTGGGTGCCAGTCAACACTCTGACAAATACTTACTAATAACACAGATAGCATCATGATTTCTTGGGGTCCGTGGCAAACCCATCATGAAATCTATTATGATATCCTCCCATTTCTAATTTGGAATAGATAGCTGTTGTAATAAGCCAAATGATTTATTTTGCTCAGCCTTTAATTGCTGGAAAATAAGACACATATCCACAAATGTTATAATTTTTTCTTCATATTTCTCCACCAAAACGTATTTCTTAGGCCCGGGAATATTTTATTGATTCAAGGATGAATAGTATATCTAGAGCGATGAGTTTTGCCAAAATCCCGAATACCTAGAGAGAGAAACTCTCCCTTCTCTGCAGGGTTTCGGCGCCTGTGAGCTTTCGTTCTTGTTTTCCCCAGTTTGTTCTCTTCCCCCGTTTTTGTCTGGCGCCGGTCCACCATTGTCCCAACGCCCTACTCATCCCTCTGTTCTGTTAAGGTGCTCTTTCCTTCGCAAGCTCCCATTCGTGTATGTGTGATTTCGTTGTGGCCCTTTCGATTCCTGAAGTTTTTCCATCGTTGGTAACTTCGCTCTCTCCACCTTTTCTGTCGCCCATGGATCCTTTGGTTGTGTCCCCAACAAAGATTACCCTACCCTCTCGGCCTTCCCACTTCTCCCCTTCTTCCCTTGCGTCCCCCCTGCTTCCCACCTTTCTCTCTGATCTGGCAAAATCCCTATTGGCAGACGGTGCTGAGGATTGTCTGATTTCCTCCTCTGTCTCTTCATTGGGTGTGCCAGCTTGCTCCATTTCTGAATCCAGTCCGTCGAGGTTTGTCTCCCCTCATGCCAAGGGAGCCCATTGTGTTTCTCAGTCGGGTTCTGATGTCCTGGGTAGCGATTCAAATCTGATAGTTCATGATGCCTCACGGTGCTCTATTTTGCCTCTGGTTTGCCCCAAAACAGGGGAGCAGGTGGCTCCTGTGCAGCACAAAATTGTCCCCCAAATTGGTGATGCAAATCTTGTGTCTACCACTTCGCCGGTTTGTCCAGGTGCTCCTGCTGATCCCATGGGCAGTTCCCCTGCTAAATCCTGGTCAGAGGTGGTTCGACAATCTAACAGTGGAGGTAAGCTTAAATTTTTCCTCCAATTTTTACTTTAGGTGATCAGGAGGCTCTTGCTCCTCCCCCGGTTGGTTATTTCCCTGGTAAGCCCATCCATTTCCAAGCTGTCAACCATATAGCCCAGAAAATATGGGCTCATTTTGAGATTAAACATGTTGCAAGTAATGACAAAGGATTATTTTTCTTTCGTTTTTCTTCTTTCAACATGTTAGAGAAATGTCTTGCTTAGGGACCGTGGTCCTTTGCCGGCCAACCCTTGTTTCTAAAACTCTGGAAGCCAAGAATGGCTCTCTCTAAAGAGGAGCACAAAATTTTCCCATGTGGATCACATTGACTGGAGTTCCAGTGGAGTACTGGACCCCTTTGGGCTCAGCTGGATTGCTAGTGTCGTTGGTAAGCCATTACAATTAGACCCTATCACTGAAAGGATGAAAAGGATGGACTATGCCCAGGTCTATGTGGAAATTGATGGTGATGCCCCATTGCCTGAAAAGGTGACGATTAAGGCATGAAACTTGAAAGAGCAATCTAATAGCCAATTTACTAAAATCTGCTTTCACTACCAATGGAAGCCTAACTAGCATAAATTGCCTGCTCAAAAAGGCCCGGAGGTTATCCGGAAACATCCTTCTGGGGTCTATAGACCTAAGAGCAAGAATTGGGTCATCCCAAAACCCACTTCTTTTGGTCCATCAATTGGTTCAGAGGGACCTATTCAGGGTAAAATTCAATTATGCAACTCTCCCCCCTCTCTAACTCCTTTGGAACACTTCAGGATGTTGAGAATGAGGGGTCCTTTGTTGAGAAGGAGATTAGGCGAGATGGGAGCTGTGTAGGGGTAGCCCTGGGTTCAGAAAAGGAAGATCAATCCCCCCCCTCACAAAAACTGGGACTGGTATTGTGACGACCCGACTTTTATTACTATCAAAAGCCGTCGTCAACTCCAGAGTTCTTAATTATAAGGGGTAAAAAGTGAACTAGAAAATTTTTTCTTTTCTTCA